>CATLOQ010000154.1:0-55627 GCA_950022295.1 Bromus sterilis
TGTATTTTTTTTCATTTTTTATAAAGGAGTTTGTTATCGTTTTCACCTTGTTTACTGATTTTCTCATATTATTCTAATGTTATTCTTTCTATAAAGAAGAAAGTATGTTTGAACTATGAATGAGCAGCAAATAATTTTTTTTGAGTAAAACAATTAAGATCCTACCATGGAAGACAATTGGGATATCTTTCCTATTGGGAAATATGGAAGAAAAGGCAAAAAAGCACCAAGACGACGTATAGTACGGATGAGGCCGGGCGCACGTACCATCGGTCATGCTAGTCGCCCGTGGATCCTACTTATTAATAGAAGAGCTTTTTATGAAGGCCGTAATCAAGGACACACAACCATGGCCAAAACATCCAGAACAGGGGGATATATAATAGATCCTGAGAAGAAGAAACCCCGAAGATCGACTCATTATCATAACCCCAACTCCATATTCATTCATCGCATCATCACCATAGGGAGAGGAATTCCAAGTTGTAAGACTAGGGTTTATAACTCAATTTGCAGTCATCCTGAGGTTAAGATTGATTTAATCATTCATCTTATCATTCATCTTTACAACATTATTGCTATGATTTCCAGCGGTTTTAACTTGTTGATGATTGGATTCCCCCTTCTCATCCTTTGGTAATTCCCCTAGGCGTATGAGATATAGGGTATTTGTGAAGATTCTTATGTGCCTATTCTATTGTTGTAAGTTGAGATTATAGTCATATGATTGTTCAGTAAGTTGTTTATCTGTGGTGAACGTAATGTGTGTTGTACAATTTAAGCGCGCGGGCAACCCAATCATAAGACATACATAGGTAGCACATATTTTTTTTAGAATCGGTGACCGCCATATGACAGGTGTTAATATCTGAAAGGATCGAAGAAAATATGAGATAATGATGACTCATGTATCTTAATACATTGTTCTAGTCTTATGACCTTAAATGTGGTGACGACCATGCTATGGCAACGTTTAAGCAAGCATGTAGAGGATAATGGAGTCCAGATTGGAGAGGTTCTACGACTGATGGAGATCCGCCTACATATTAGAATCACAATACAAGGTAACTGGTATTACCGTCGAACTGGCACATTTGAAAGGGACCTTCACGATCCTTGGTCTCTTGTGCTTTTGAGCACTCGCGACACTCTGTGTGACAACTATATCTTGTTCTACTGCACATAGGGCCAAATCTACCTAAAAAATCCAGCATACCTATCATTCATGGTATTTCCGTAGTTATTCCGAGTATATTTCCATACACTAGCATCATCATTCCATTACATTACATTACATTACTAAATACATGTTCTTTATTGTCATATAATTTATACTTGGTCAAATAGCTAGCCTTTTTTTGGCACGGTTGCCATCATGATGATCACTATAATATGTAGTTAGCTCTTGCATGGTACACTGACATGTCATAGCACACTATTATTACAGAACTGGCACAAATAGTCATTATTATTCATTGTCTTATAGTTGAGAGAGGAGGTCGACGGAGGGGAGATGTGGTGGTACCGAGGTCGTGGTTGATGCTGGACAGGCTGGTGATGCGCATTAGGAGAAGGCGGAGTGCCACAAGATCATGGTGAGGGGTATTTTCTACTCCCTCCGTTTCAAATTAGATGACTTCCATTTGCATACCTATTTATACAAATGGAAGTCATCTAATTTGGAATGGAGGGAGTATATAGTAATGGTGGTGAGGAAATTGCACTAACACACGACCTTGAATGCCTAGGTAACACAAAGCCAAAAGATCATGTGTTTTTAACTAATACCCCCCACGCAGGAGGTAATGAGTAACAAAAAATAAACACAAGCATGTCAATAAGTTCAATAAACTAAATCAAAAGAGTTGTGGACACGAGCACACTGGGTTAAAAACAGGATGAGTTGTGAACACTGCCCGCCATAAAAGTGAACACAAGCACACTAGATTTCAAAAAGATTAAGCTCGATCAGCATTTAGTCTTGATTACCACGACTGGCTAGCTGACACGAACTGGCCAACAAAATTATGTTTCGTTGGTGGCCATTGCCTCAAATGCATTGTCGAGATGGTTCACCTCATTTCATGAACCAAAAGGGCCAAGCTGCAGAATACAAATTACTTGATTTTGTCAGTACAATTGTCGTATGTGTATAATGAAATTGAGCTATAAAGAAACTTATCAGGCTGGTGTAGCTAAATTGATGCTTTTTCGCAGATGCGGGAAAATTTTCAGTTACTGATCAGGTCAGGAGTTTATAAATTGCAGTTACAACAAGATTCAGCCGGCGATAAAGAAGTATATCTTTGGTTTTCTATTAGTTATAAATTGAAATGAAAAAGTAAATTGAAAAAAATTATAGTACAAGCAATAGCACACTCAGTCTGACTACTATTATTTACATTCCTTATTAATTGCACACATAGTGCTTTGTTTTTGTTTGTCATGCCACCTCCTAGTGACAGGAACAATATCTTATTGGTAATTTCGTCTTGAATTGGACTTTGTGCTACTAGCGACCATCAAACATTCTCGCAATGTATGTAGTTGGTCACGTTGATCAAGTAGTCATTCACATCAAATATCCTTGACTGCCTATTGTGTTCGCCAGGTTATAATTTAATTATCTGTTTATCATACCGTAAAACATGGAAGAGCTATAATTCTATGATGCGATCATATGCGATAAACATTTTCAGTCAGTAGGGATCCCCAATTAATATGGCATAACCGCATAAGATAGTTTTTTTCTAGTTAAGAAGGTTAACAAGTAGAAAGAATTGAGCAAAACTGACCTGCTCATTAATTCTTGCTCATCTCTACTCCCCCACTTGTATTATCAGCTACTGTGTAAGGGCAACATTGTGTCTTGCAATATTGTTCTTCTGAAATGTAATTGCAAGTGTTATTAAATTTCGGAATATCGGTCGTGCATCAAACGATATAAATGTAGCAAGAAAATACCTTGAACTGTAAATAGTCACCAGCATCTGGGCTGTATGGAAGATCCAATACCCCGTTTTCATACGTTAGTTCATTTATAATTTTCAGTACCATCCCATCGAACTCACTACAAGATAACACGTTGATTAAATACAAAATAGACATGACAGACAAAAGCAGATACAATGCTTACAGATGAGCTATAACATTTTTTTTATATATTGTATATAAACCTGAAGAATCCTTTGCGGACATGGCATGCAGTATTTTTTAGAAACGGAAGCGCACTACGACCATTCACCACCTGAGGTAAAATACATGCAACATTTGAGAATAGTTCATATATGATCTACAATCCATATATAAAAGCATTGAGATACAAATAAATTACTTTGTCTTCAGGGGAAACTAGTGGTTTGTAAGCTGGGACTGCAAAAACTAGCCGCTTATCTCTCTCGTCCCAAACATCCCTGCGGTCATCAAGCACCATGGCCATACTTGGATGACATAAACTATCTTGAAACACACGCTCAAGTGACTTTTTAAAACCTGGCATCCAATAAAAAGAAGGTGCATGAGTCAGAGACAAGAGACATAACCAGTGTTACTCGGTATAGTCAGTATTCCATCCGTTGAAAAATGCCTCATTTAATAATATATAAATATGACAGAAATAAAGCTATTTATTAGTTTGTTTTAAGTCGAAATTGCTATGCAAAAAAATTCAAATTTTTTTTGCTATGCAACACTAGCTACACAAAATTAGCATAAAAAATATGATCTGTTCTCATGTACTACAATGTGTAGGAAATAGTTGGTAGCTAGTAATCTACGTACTTATCGCTAATTCGCTATACAGTATAGCTACAATATTTAGAATGCATCCAGTAGTCCAGTGTGAGTCTTTTGACAGAAAATAATCAACATTTGTGCCTAATTTTACCTGGCCTCACGCATATTAAACGCTGTGAAATGTCGTTTAAGCTGATCAAACTGCCTTCTGGATCAAGCAGTCTCCATATCTCAAGAGCGTAATCTCTTCCAGCCATTGTGCAAACATAGACTTTAAATCTTTGGCGCCCACTGGTAGTATTTAAATAACCTTTCAAACCATCCCAACCAGGCCTTATGTTTACAAAATAACCAGTGCTAGGAACCTGAATGGCATGTAATATTGCAGCAAAAGTATGAAATGATGATATGGGTAATTAATTATTGACAAGAAAATACTGATAATCTAAGAAGATTTTCAAACATATGATGTGAAAATAAATGGTGTGTAATAAATAATAAAATAGAAACGACAACTTCAATTTTAGAACAAGGTGAGCTGCAAGAACGTCGACAATTAATGTTGAACAGAGAACACAATTTTATTACTTGCGATGTGTGCATTGCTGCATACTTGTACTATAGAACATGTGTGGTTCTGCTAGGCTTTGTGGATTTGGCTTGTGTAAACCCCATCTGATATTTGGAACTATACCTATATAATAAATAGATTGTAACATTTCAAGAATTTTAACCTAAATTGAGTTTGATCTTTAGATCAATATCACTGTCGCTTGAATCCTGGTCGAACTCTACATTTTATATTGGTTGCTCAGTATAGATCAAATCCATATGCCACCCGTCTAACAGATAATATAATTGACATTTAGAAAGAAAAAAAATAAGGAACTTATTTGATAAATTGAAATAAAAAGCGTAAATAACAACATTAGGGACACCTATGGATTTTTTAGATTATTAGCTTGTATGCAACATAAACAGTAATCAGCTAACAAACATATGTCAATTGTTCCTTCATTCAATTACCATCACTAAAGCAATTTTCAAACAGTGTTTCTGATAGCAGCTAATTATTAAATTAAATCGTACCGTTGGATCAATACGGGTCAATACCGCATTCCTGCCCGGTACCCTGATTATAGGTCGGAAAATAAACTCGAGGTGTCCACTGGGTTTACGCCACAGGCCCTGCTCACGATGGCTCCTCACGATCTGGTGACTACTTGTAGTGATAGCACATGTTTCGTTAAAATCCACAAGTAATTGCTTGTCTTTACAAATTCGATTAACTTCATCCGACTTTGCTGATTCATTGGCAGCATCAAGCTCCCAATCCTCCATGTCTGACATAATCCTCTCAATACGACTTTCGAAGGTTTCCGCAGTGTTAGAAAACACGATGGTTTCATCAAGATCAAGCACGAGGGCAAGGCATCGCTTATTGAGCATCTGAAGGCATGCCATGTAAAGCCCCGTTGGTGCGGACCAACACCAGAAGCAAGCTAGATTTTTCACATCCTTGCTTTGCATAGCCACAAGGTGTAGCTCCTCCTCTCCAGCCTCCACCACAGCGGTCTACACCAAGCACAATGAGTTAATGAGACAAATTAATAATTTAGACATATGCACATACCTCCTGTTGATTCAATCAGAAGTTCATAAGCCATGGGCACTTCATATCATCCTATGCTACAACTGAACCATATATACTCATGGTCCTACACATGATTTAATGGAAAAAAAATCCAAAACATGGAGCCACTGCACCAGAAGGATACATCCTTCAAGCAAGTGTACTAGTGGAGCAAACCAAGGACAGCACTTTTTACCTAATTCTAAAACAAAGCAAGTGTCCTCCGTGTTAATTCTAAAACAAAAAAAACAATTGAATTGATATGATGTTGGTTTGGTTAATCCAGTACCATGAGACTTTCACGCCCGGCTAAAAAAATCAGAAATTCGTGATGTATATATATGCTAATAAACCTAATAATGTGCAAGCCACGGGAGATCCAAAAAACAGAAATCGTAGGGCGCCATAGACGGCCTCGCAAGAGTACCAACCATGCGGTTCTTGGAGCAGGAGTCGTGCATCCTGCGCAGGAGGGATTTGGGATCCGCTGTGTTGGTCTGGAGCTTGCAGCGCAAGGAGTAGGCGGTGATCACCTGCAGCACGGCCAACGGAGGACACCTCTCGCTCGCCGGCGACGCGCCACTGATCCGGATCTCGTTCCTCGGGAACACATCCGGGTGGTGTCGCTCCATCCCAGATGACGAGGTGCTTCCAGTTCCTGGTGGGAGGAACACGTCGACGTCACCAAGGAACACGTCGCCGTGGAACACGGGCATGCTCCTTCTGGTCACAACGCCGGCGGCGGCCATCATGGTGGTGCTTGCTGGTGATGGCGGCGGCGGACCGGGGGCGGGGATTGGTAGGTAGGCTGAGAGATGAGTATGAACTGCAGCAAGAGACGACGTTGCTCGGATGGCCGGCCCCGGCTAGATATAGAAGCAATTTATATGCGAGGGCTGACCGGCTCCGGCTGGAAATAGAAGGTATTACATGCGAGGGCTGACCGGATGTGTGCCCAGACTGCCAGGGATCGAGCGAACCTTATTTCAAATTTCTGATTCTTCTAGAAAGCCCGCCCTCAGCTACATTTCCTGCGAGGGAATACTTATTGAAGTTCTATGCCAAATAAACTGCTCCAATTTTTTCTTTGATAATGTATAATATGTTCATATCAGCGAAATATCAATTACACCTGACTTTTGAAACAACACGATATAAAGCGTTAGAGCATCTCCAACGCTCACTTCTAAAAGGGATATACTCCCTCCGATCCATATTAATGTACTTAAGTTTGTCTAGATACACATGCATCTAGTCTAAATATTTAACTAGATACATACGAATCTAGACAAAGTTGAGTACATTAATATGGGTCGGAGGTAATACTATTTATCCGTGGAACGCGTTCTAGGACATGATATGAGAGTAAGTCATCCAATTGTAATTTGGCAAAGTCGGATACAATCGAAAGGAATCCATTCAAATCCAGAAATAGTTTACATAAACGAATGATATTTCGTTCGTAAAACTATTAAATCTTAGATAAAATAAAATAAAGCAACTAAACTACTCGAGCTCCACGTCCATCTTCACGCCATCGCGCTCCACCTCCATCTCGTCAGTTCGCTCCTTATCGTCCTGCAGGTCCACGAAAAGCTCATTGATTCTCGCCTTCAACTCGTGGAAAGGGCAGTGGTTTTTTCCACTTCGTTCTCTGAATCGATGGGTTCGAGGATCACCTTTTGCTCTACTGTCACGGGATTCGTCAAGACGGCCGCCTTGATTGTGCGTCTGTCCTAAAGCACCTGCACGAGCGTGTGTCGGCTCTTCGGAGTCAGTTCCTTGTCGTCCTCCTCCTCTTGAGGGTTCGATGTGTCAGCCTCCTGGGGGGGGGGGGGGCGTTGCGCCGTCCTCCTACTGCATCGGCGCGTACCCTAGTATAGGGGTGTGGGGATGAATGGGGTTGGGAAACCTTAGTCCCCCTCCTCTTGGTGCCCGAGGTTAGGGGTTCGGATGCCTGGACTCAAAGATACTAGGTACCCTAGGTGATCGGGAACTTGAGGGGTATACCCAGGGAAGGCACTATTCAGGTGTCTAGTGATGGTAGACTTCCCGAATTGTGCTCGAGGACCCTAGCAAGTTGAGATCACTCGCCACAAAGATTAATTTTCTAGCTAGGGGAATTATGCTGAAAGTGAACTCTTGCAATAGAAAAGGTGTGACTTTGGATAAGGTGGCTAGGGATTGAGAACACAAATAGTCATATATAGAGATCTAATGCAGTCATACAAATAGTCGTACAGTGTCTCCCCTGCAAGCTTCTCGTTGGTGATCAGCTGAGGATGTGCCCCACTGTGCGCTCCGCTTCACCCAAGAACACGCTCGGCACACCCATGCTCTTCATCAGACTATGGGCCATCTTCGCTATAGTCTGATTTCGATGCTAACTGACACCATTTTGCTATGGTGAGTACGGCATTGTCATGTTCCTTTAGATCCCCAATTCCTCACAGTACACAACGAACTCATTTGAGTTAAATCCACCACTAAAATCCATGTGAAATGCCCTGAGCATTGACCCGCTCAATCTCTCCGCAGCCGCCTTGATCTTCCTGACGAGACAGAATGCCTCGTCCTTGCTTCTAACAAACTCCAGCCACATGTATCTACTATGGTCATCAACAATGAGCTAGAAGTACTTGTTACCGTTCATGGTCGCCCGTGAAATGGGCCGCATAGGTCACCATGGACGATGTCGAGTTTGAGCTCTGTGCGGTACACTGACACGCACGGGAACAGTGTGAGATGCACCTTCCCAATTGTGCAGCCCTCATGGAACTGATCAAGGTGTTGGATTGCAGGAATACCACACCATGCCCTTCACACCGAGATCGTGCAACGCTCTGAAGTACATGCGACCATAGTGGTGTTTCAGCGCCAGTTTTCGTCCATACAACCCGTCAATAGGCACAAGAGAGCAGACAAGTCCAGAGTCACGATGTACAACCTGTTTCTCATCCGCCGCACCCGGGCCAAGAGCACACGCTGCCTGTCGTACATGCATAGCTCGCCACCCTCGATCATGGATTTGCAACCGTGCTTGTCGAGCTGGTCGAGGCCGATGATGCTTGTCCGTAGCTGGGGAATGTACTAGACGTCTGAGAGTGTGCGGTGCTCACCGTTCTTCCACGAGAACAACACCACACATTGCCTGCATATTTGAACCACGGATCCATCGATAAAACACACTACCCCATGCACGGACTCATCCAACTGCATGAGCATAAAGCGGCGGCCTATCATGTGGTTTTTGGCGCCCGTGTCCAAGTACCAGAGGAATTTTTTATATTGTCATCATTTTATATATATATATATTGTACCGAGTGTTATGTGTGGTATCCAATTTAAGGATCCAGGTAGCATGACATGAAGACCTACACATATAACACATGTTGTTTAATGAATCGATGACCTCGAGGTAACATATGTTGATATCTAAGAAGATCGAAGACAATACAATGACCCCATATCTTAATGCATTGTTCTAGCCTTATGAACTTAAATGTAAAATGGCCATGTTATGGCAATGTAAAGCAAGACTATAGAGAAGAATGGAATCTTGAGAGAAGGAGTTCTACGACTTATGGATATCTGCCTAAAAAATAATAATCTATGAACTAGAATCACAATACAATGTAACTGTTATTACCGTCACACTGATACAATTAACGAACATCATGATCCAACTTCGCGCCTAACCTCTCTATTGTAGTAACCTACTATTTACTTTCAGTTATCTACTTTCTATTTATTACTTTTAAGTCAACTCTCAACTACAATTATCATTTACCTTTATTTTGGTCCTCTCGGTATTACGGTATCCAGCATTGTCTAAATAGACACTTTGTGGTTTGATCACGGGGATACCTGGCTTGGCTATTGGTTATTGTTTCGAGAAAGGTGGTTTCTGGTTCATGTATGCATTATATCGAACCTATGGGGTCACACACATAAGGTAGTTAATTTGTTGAGTCATAGAGTGATAGGAGAAAGTGTATATTGCACCGTAAAGTTCTGGAGAGATTGAGATAGCACCGGAGGGGTGGGGCTACCTCCTTCCCCATGTAGCTAGCCCCCCTCTCCCATCTATAAATAGAGAGGAAGGGGACCGCCTCGCTCCCAATGCAATTTTTGTGCCAAAGGGTTGTCCCTCTCCCTCCAATCTCTGATCTAGCAACTAGTCCCACCCAAAGGTTGCTCCTCCCTCGTCTAGTTCCCCGGTGGTTCCGAACTGTGTACGATGAAGCTTTGCCCGATCGACATCACCGTATGTGTGGACTAGCTATGGAGAGACTGTGCTTGACCAAATCTCCCTCCTTTACGTTCGAGGGACTCCGCTTGACCACGCTTCACAAATCCCCCTCCTTTACGTTCTCCTGTGGTTGTGTGTGATTGTCTGTGAAGGTAAACGGATCACTAACTCCTTGCATCTACCTAGAGTTATATGTGAATTTTTTTTATTTCTATTACGAATCCCAAAACCACGTGCGGTCATTACCGAGCCCTCCAGGCTTGAGTCAAACACATCGATACTATTGACCATCCCTTACAGACCGTCTTGGCGCTGTCAAAAGTTCTTCAAGTAGAGAGCTGACCTGATGAACCTCGGAGTGATGACATTAATCATTTTCTCCTGCAATGTAGGTTAATAACTTTACTTTGCCCATTTCATTATATACCTATTTATATAGCCACTAGCCCTCAAGGTGCAAACTGGTGAATCAATCCAGCATGCATCGTAGATCTATAACTTTTTTTCTTGCACTTCTCCATCTAGTAGCCCTCGAACACTAGTTCGGCTGGTACAACCCGTGTTGCGGGTCTTCTTAAGTTGGGTCTTAGTAGAAATGCGTGTAGTGCATTACCATCAAGACTTAGGTCGGTAAAAATGGATGACATGAGGATGAATCTCCTCAAAATTTAGATTTTGTGCTTAAAATGCTAATCAAGTAGCCCCCAAGACTCAAGTCGGAAAAAATGGCCGACCTGAGGATCGAATCTCTTCACAATTTAGCCTTTTATGCTTAAATAATAATGATATAGTAACCCTCGAGACTCGGGACATACTGGAAAGTCAGTCTAAGGATCGAAATAGTTCTCATATGACCTGAATAAAGCATATCGTAATGCATTAGCCCAAGAGACTCAGCTCGGGTGGAATGGTCGGCCTGAGGATAGAATGTAGTTTTCAATTACACTTTTAATTAAAATATCATTGAAGCAGCCGTCGAGACTAGTCGGGTTGGAAAGCCTTCTTGAGGATCAAACAAATTACACTTAGAAGCTAGCCAGCTCAGTTGTAGTTTAAACATGGATGTAGTAGCCCCGATACTGAGGTCGAGCAAGAAGTCTGGCCTGACACTAGTGCAAACGATAGCTATCCAGACGGTTTTTACCCGTATCGCCTACGCAATTTTAAACCGTCGCCTTGCCTTCGATTAGGATAGGGGGGTCCATTACACACGGAAGCGAAAAATTGTTTATGATGAGCGACCTCGTACAAACGGTTGAAATAAAAAAACTGTGTGCAATGTAAAAGAGCATCACATACGATTAGTTCATACAAAATGTGTGCAATGTACGAATCATTGCACACGACTAATAAGAAAAAACTGTGTGAGGTAAAGATCATCACACACAATTGGCTCCAAAAAACTATTTGCAATGTGAGGATCATTCCAAACAGTTTTTCTATTCGAAGCGTGTGCAATGTGTGATCTTACTAACATATTTAATTAGGCCTAAAATCAATTATACAATAATTAATTTACTGTGATCACTTTTTCACAAACAAAGACAACAAAAAAATCATATTTAAAATCCACTATATGAAGCTAACATGATAGGTTTCAAGCTTTGTCATACAACCCAATCAAGGAAGTACAATTAAAAAAAATTCACATCACACAACTGCCTACACACAACCCCGACTCCGGAGCTTGCCTCGGCCTCAACTTGATCTTCCTGCCCCTGCTCGCCAGGCGTGCTCCGGAGAGCTCCCCTAGCGCTCCAGCGAGCTCCTCGGGCCCCCCAGGCCTTGCTACCTCGAGGCGTAGCGAGGCCATGCTCTGCCTCTTCCCATGCTTCAAAACAAGAACAATTGCTACTAGATCTCAATCTCAATATCAGTCATGTAGATGAAGATCATGAGTTAAATCAAGAAGAGGATGTCAGGAGGATGCACAAGTTGAGGCAGATAACAAAACAAATCATTTAAGCTAAACTGGTTGTAACAATGCAAGTTAACTCATGAGTACCAGGAGTACCCAAAACTGGACTAAACTGGAACGAACTACTCCTAGTTGCAAAACCATCTACTCCTACTCCTAGTTGAAAACATGAAAATTACAACAAGAAAACTCAGCTAATTGGGGATTAGCTATGTAGTAGCAAAGCATGCAGCAGTAGGCTCGCATAGGCTGCCTTTCATTTGATGAACCTATATACAGATCTACCTAAAACCCAACGTTTAATAGAAATCAAATTTCTTTTGAGTTTGTAACACGTAAGTAACTTTACTTCCATGCTAGCAATTATATGACTGAAGCAGCTATTTGTTCCAAGATAGCACAAAATAGGTTAACATGAAGTGACTAATGCAATGGAATTTCAGGAACAGAAACACAAGAAAGATGGCAGCACTTTTGGCCTGATTGGTTCTTGTTGCCAGAGTGCGGTATAAGGAGCCACTCAGATTTTTCTAGAAGAAAGAAACTCTGTAGCAGTACTCATCCCAGGCTCCATGGACGAGCTCCAAGAAACCCTGGACTAGACGCGCGTAGCCGAGCGGGAGGGGACGGCGCGGAGGTACATACCCCGCTTGAATCCAGCTTTCCGGTCAGCACCAAGAGGTTGCGGACGTGGCGACGTTCTTGAGGAATAAGAGCTCCATGGCGAAGGAATCCCTCCTCTCCCAGAGCGTGGATGCAGAGCCGTACCTCCTCCTCCGTGGCTTGGCTTCACCACGGCGCGTGATGTAGCGGGGAAGTGATAGCTTCTCGCCCCTCATTGGTTACCCCAAGTGGAAGGTTGAGATGCAGATAGTGGAAAATTTCTCTCAGTGAAGATATCAAGATTTATTGAACCAACATAACTTCAAGGGCTGCAAGTAGATGTCAACGGCGCCATAAGTTTGCTTGTGGCGGGGGAGTTGTCGTGGACTTGCACACAGAAACAAATAACTTTGCTCCCAACGAGTACAGAGAGGTTGTCAATCTCTCCAGCCTTGTTGTTTACAAAGGATCAAAACACAAAAGGAAATAGTAGTGGTGATTGCAACAGAAAGTAAATTAATGAAAGTAGTAAATTGGAGCGGTGTAAACTATGATGAAAATATGGACCGGGGTACCATGACTTTCACTAGTGATGTCTCTCTCCTAAAAGACGATAAACAACTATGTTGGATGAACAAATTACAGCTTGGCAATTGACAGAATTATAAACGCACTGCAATACTAATTATGCTACAAGAAAGCTAGAGGCTCAAACGTATGTGCATTACACCAAGACGAGCAGACCATTTATTCATCATCATCTAATCACTAATCCTCCACCTTGAGATATCAATCCAAAACATCTCGCCGGTATTAAGTTGCGAACCCCTGCCAAATTGTAGGATCAAAGCAACAGACAACTGAATAAATACTCTATGCGTAATGTAAGCAAACCTTGCAACCGCAGTTACAAGCACCATTATTTTCTCCCTGGTGGCAACAACACATCCCCTAGTCTCATGTTTTTGTCACTCAAGCTAGACATCGAGGGGATGAATCCACAATCATGCATAACGCTCCCTCTTGGAGTTACTATCTACTACTTGGCCAAAGCAATACAAAGCAACGGAGAACATGCAAGAATACTGAAGAACTAATAATAAAAAGGTAAACAAAATATATTACTCATCACAATCTGAACATAATCGCATAATCCATCGAATCACAGCAAACACACCATAGCAATACATAAACTAATACATAAGTATCTTGATCATGTAGGGCAGCTCACAAGGGCAAAAAAATGAGGCACAAGATTGGAGAGAAAACATCATCTAGCTACTGATCATGGACACATGGTCCAAGAGGAACTACTCACGGCACATCCAGGAGGCCCTCATGGTGGTGGAGAACCCTCCGGAGGTGAATCCTCCCTCTAGCAGGTTGCCGGGACAGGGTCTTCTGGCGATCCTGATCTCGAGATCACGGCGGCGGCGGAACAATGGTAAAAATCGCGTAACGGGGCTCCTCCCGAGGGTTTCTATATCGAGGGTAATATATAGGAGAAAGGGGGGCGAGGGGAGGTCCCACCTGACCAGGCGGCCAGCTGTCGTAGCCTCCCCCTGGTCGCGCCGTGTGGCAACCTGGTAAGGGGTGGGCCCACTCTGGCTCTCCTTCGGGCTTCTAAAGTCTTATATCGCGCTGATTTTTTATCTGATTTTTTCGAGCACTTTAATAATTGGTATTTTCCTGCAATGCATGGACAACAGCATAGAGAAACTGGCATTGAGGCACTGAGTTAGTAGGTTAGTCCAAATATGTTGAAAAAGGTATAAAGTGTAGCAAAACATATAGTAAAGTCACTAATATAAGTATGGAACAAGAAGAAACTATAGATACATTTGGGACGTATCAGCGCGCGGATCAGAAGACCCTGTCGTGGCCGGGGCGGATCTGAGTGAGCTCTAGACTCGCCGTCCTCGCCCGAAACCCTAGCCACGGGTCTGATTAGGAGAGGCCTTGAGCGCTGGATCTAGGTGGAGGGAAAGTTGGTGGGAGCTTGAGCGGGTAGGGAAGCATGGTGCGCGGCGCCAGAAATGGCCATCGTGCGTGGTGGCGGTGGAGGGGAGAACATGGGGAGAGGGAGAGAGTAGGGGGCGAGGGGCTTGGGTGGGGATCATGAGAGGGAGAGAGGAGACTGGGATATGTCCCGTCTTTTTAGATGGATGGCTGAATGTGGCATGGAGAAAAAGATAGATGGATGGATGTGAGCTATGTCATCAATCCATGGCATAATTGGTTCCACCAATGAAAATTAAATTTATGTAAAATTAAATTATATTAATTAAATGATTTAAATATAGCAAACGAGTTCTGAAAAGTTCCAAATTTAACATGAAGAATGTGTACGTTGAGTGTAGAAAAAAAATTCAAGGTCAAAGGATGAAGTGAATGTCAATTTCTTTTCAAACTTGGTACGTTCTCTCTTGAAACCATGTTTCTTGATTGGAGATGGTTTGTCTTGTAAAGAGTGCATATCAAAAAAATTGTGAAACATTCTCAATTTTTTATCACAATATACTAAGGTCATATCATGATACCATGCCAAATTTCATCCTTTTCAGACTTCGTTTACATTTTGTAGAATTAAATAACCAACAAAATTCATGTTTGCAGTGGACTTTTATTACATAAATGTTTGAAATTTTGTTTCAATTCTTGTATAAGTTATTTACATATACTCGGTATCTTGTATGTGATTTTTCAAACCACTTTTATGCATTATTTCGTATACTCCTAGTTCAAATTTAAATTATAACCATTAAATGCACTAAATGGCTAAAATATAGCAAACGAGCTCTGAAAAGTGTCAAACTTTAACATGAAGGATATTATGGTGTCTGTTGAGTGCCGAAAAAAATTCAAGATTAAACGATGAAGTGAATGTCAATTTGTTTTCAAACTTGGTACGTCACCTCTCGATATCATGTTTCTTGATTGGAGATGGTTTGGTTTGTAAATAGTGTATATCAAAGCTTTTGTGAAACATTCTTAAATTTTTATCACAATATACTAAGGTCTTATTATGATACTATGCCAAATTTCATCCTTTTTCAGACTTCGCTTACATTTTCTAGAATTAAATAACCAAGAAAATCCATGTTTGTGGTGGACTTTTGCTACATAAATGTTTGAAATTTCGTTTCAATTCTTGTATAAGTTATTTACATTTACACAGTATCTTATTAGTGATTTTTCAAACCACTTTTGTGCATACCATAAACTCGTAGTTCAAATTTTAATTATAACCATTAAATACCCATAAATGCACTAAATGGCTAAAATATAGCAAACGAGCTCTAAAAAGTGCTAAACTTTTATATTAAGAGTTTTATGGTGTATGTTGAGTGCAGAAAAAGAAAATCAAGGTCAAACGATCAAGTGAATGTCAATTTATTTTCAAATTTGGTGTGTCCCCTCTTGAAACCATGTTTCTTTATTGGAGATGATTCGGTTTGTAAAGAGTGTATATCAAAACTTTTGTGAAACATTCTCGATTTTTTATCACATTATACTGAGGTATGACCCCATGCAAAATATAATCTTTTTCAGACTTTGTTTACATTTTCCAGAATTAAATAACTAATAAAATCCATGTTTGCGGTTGAGTTTTACCACATAAATGTTTGAAATTTATTTTCAATTCTCGTATAAGTTATTTACATATACTCGGTATCTTGTATGTGATTTTTCAAACCACTTTTGTGCATTATTCCATTTACTCATAGTTCAAATCTGAATTATAACCATTAAATGATCATAAATGAAAAATGGCTAAAATATAGCAAACGAGGTTTAAAAAGTTCCAAAATTTAAAATGAAGGATTTTATGGTGTATATTGAATGCATAAAAAAGTTAAGGTCAACCGATGAAGGGAACGTCATTTGTTTTAAAACTTGGTACGTTTCCTCTTGAACGACTGTTTTTTTATTAGAAAAACGTGTGCACCATATCACACATGGTTGCGTTTTTAAAACCGTGTGGGATGACAGGCGTACATCACATATAGATTATTTTTTTATATGTGCGTCTTGGTGGTTGTTGGATCTCATGGAGATCAACGGTGATCATGCGTGATCCGTGGAAGGCTCTTTTCGACCAATCAAAATGCGATCTGTTTAACTAAAATTGTGTGAGATGACAAAGTACATAGCACACACATATCTATAATACTATAATAGATCATCCCCACTATCTTATCTATTTTAACATGCAAGCATGCCACATCATCACACAATTATGAGTGGGATAAGGCCCACCTCAACATGCAACCATGCATGAGACTAGACCCACCATCACATTTAACCATGCATGGAAATATATTTTTTATTTTCTTACTATATTTATATTCAAAAAATATAACTAAACATAATCAAATATAATAAGTTATATGTTTTTAAATTTTTGGTTCATTTGCTATTAATCTATATATTTAAAATTGACATAATTAAATTTTGTTGAAATATAGGCGACTAATTCCCGCAACAAAGCGTGTGGTATCATCTAGTTTTAGAAAATGCAAGCATGCCACATCATCACACAATTATGAGTGGGATAAGGCCCACCTCAACATGCAACCATGCATGAGACTAGACCCACCATCACATTTAACCATGCATGGAAAAATATTTTTTATTTTCTTACTATATTTATATTCAAAAAATATAACTAAACATAATCAAATATAATAAGTTATATGTTTTTAAATTTTTGGTTCATTTGCTATTAATCTAAATATTTAAAATTCACATAATTAAATTTTGTTGAAATATAGGCGACTAATTCCCGCAGCAAAGTGTGGGGTATCATCTAGTTTAAAAAAATATGTGCACGGCATCACATGCAATTGTATTCATACAACTGTGTGGGGTGGTAAACTATATCGCACACACATCTTTTATAAAAACGTGTGCACGATATCATACACAATTGTATTCATTAAACAGTGTGGGATGACAACTACATATCACACACATCTTTTATAAAAAGCATGTGCACGATATCACACACAATTGTATTCATAAAATGGTGTGGGATATCAAACTACATCACACACACATTTTTTTATACAAAACGTGTGCACGGCATCTCACACAATTGTATTCATAAAATGGTAGGAATGACAACCTGCATCGCACACACATCTTTTATAAAAACGTGTGTTCGACATCACACACAATTGTATTCGTAAACGGTGTGAGATGATAATTACATCACACACAGATATTTTATAAAAAAACATGTGCACGACATCACACACAGTTACGTTTTTTAATTTGTGTGTGATATTATGACATCACACACGCTTGTTGTGACATCTCACACCATTAGTTTTTTAATTGTTTATTACGTAGTTGTGCACACACATCCCAAACAGTTTTCATCCATTGTTTGAAAAAGGAGTGTCGTGTTAGCACCTCTTTGTATTAGTGTGAGGATTGACATAATCTTCAAGAACACATTATACACTATGGGGCATTGCTATGCATTTGAGAAAAAATCACATGTGTAGTAGCCCTTGAGACTCGAGCGGAATGTTCTTGGTTGGCTCAAGAATCAAAATTTCCAGCAATCCTTAAACATCATCATTCATAGGTTGCAACTCGAGAGAATGCCTTGCTGATGAGGTATCTCGACCTAAAGTTCTACTTGGGGAATCGTAGATAATTAAGGGAGTCATTCCAAGTATATTTACATGAACTACCATCATTATTACGTCACATTACATTACTAGAGAAATGTTCTTTATTGTCATATGCTTTATACTTGGTCATATAGCTAGCTTTTATTTGGCATGGTTGCTATCATGATCATCATTATAATAGGTACTCACCTCTCGCGTGGTACAGTGCCATGTCATTTCATATTTCTATTACATAATTGGCACAAATAGTCATAATTATCATTGTCGTATAGTTGAGAAGAGGGGGTCCGAGGAGCGGGGGAGGGGTTCGAGGCTGGTGATCTGCATGAGGACAATATGGCGCGCACGCTTGCACGCACGGGGTGGGGGTGGGTATGTTTGTACTCAAAGTTAAGGATAATGAATTTTCTATATTACGTATTTTCTATAGAATGGTGGCGAGGAAATTGCACTACCACACAACCTTTAGTGCTGATGTAATGAGTCCAGGTGTTTTTAACTAATACCCACAACTCAGGAGGTAATGAGTCACACACACACAAAAAACACAAGCATGTCAAGCAGTTCAACAAATTAAACTAGAAGAGTTGTGAACACAAGCACTATTGGTTCTAAGTACAGATGAGTTGCGAACACTACCCGCAAAAAAAATGAACACAAGCACACTGGTTCTAAATAGATTTAGCTCGATCGCCATTTAGTCTTGATTACCACGACTTGGTAGCTTCCACGATCGAACTGGGCAACAAAATTATGTTCCACTGGTGGTGATTGCCTGAAATAATGCATTGTCAAGGTGATTCACCTCATTTCATGTACCAAAAGGGCCTGGCTGCAGAATAGAAATTACTTGATTTTGTCACTACAATTTTCTTATGTGTATAATGAACCTTGAGCTACAAATAAACTGATCAGTATGGTACAATAGAAATGGGTGAGTAGAGTAGCTAAATTGATGGTTTGTAGCAGATGCGGAAATTTTAGATTACCGGTTAGGCCACGACTATAAATTGCACTTACAACAAGATCCAGTTGGTCATAATGAAAAATATTATCTTTTGTTCCCTATTAGTTATAAGTTGCAACGAAAAATAAAAATTAAGAAAATTATATATAGTACATGCAATAACACACTCAGAATACAATTATAATTTACCTTCTTTATTAATTGCACACATAGTCTTTGTTTTTGTTTTTCATGCCACCCACTAGTGACAGGAATAATATTGTACGTATTACTTATTTCTTCTTGAGTTGGACTCAGTACTGCTTAGGCCATGAGACATTCTCACTCCGTATTGAGTACTTCGTTAGCTCTTGATAAGTCTAATATCTATTACATGTTTAGTTGGCCACGTCGATCAGGTAGCCATCCACGTCTAATATCCTTGACTGGCTTTTGTGTATGTCAGGTTATAATGTAGTTATCTGTTGTTCATACCGTAAAGCATGCACGACCTGTAATTGTATGATGTCATATTCAACAATCATTTCAGTTAATAGGGATCCCCAATTAATAGGCATATGATAACCTTGATTTTTTTTTCTCTAGTTAAGATGCTTAACATGTAGAAAGAATTGAACAAAACTAACCTGCTCATTAATTCTTGCTCCTCTCTACTCCCCCCCTTGTATTATCCGTACTGTAGGGGAACACTGTGTCTTTAAATATTATTCATCTGAAAAGTAATTGGAAACGATATAAAATTTATGAATATTAGGCGTGGATCAAACTATATATATATAGCAAGAAAATACCTTGAACTGTAAGTAGTCCCCAACATCTGGACTGTATGGGAGATCCAATACTTCATTTTCATATATTATTTCATTTATATTCTTCACTAGCATCCCATCAAACTCACTACAATATAACTCGCTGATTTAATAGATATGATCGACAAAATTAGATACAATGTGTAGAGTATTATCTTAAATATTGTATATAAACCTGAAGAATCTTTTGCGGACATGGCCTGCAATATTTTTTAGAAACTGAACCGCACTATGACCATTCACCACCTGAGGTAAAACACATGCAACATTTTAGAACACTACAGATATGATCAATCTACATAAATCAATATACATAAGCATTGAGATACAAACAAATTACCTTGTCTTCAGGGGAAACTAGTGGCTTGTAAGCTGGGACTGCAAAAACTCGCCGCTTATCTCTTTCATCCCAAACATCCCTCCGGTCATCAAACACCATGGCCATACTTGGATGACATAAACTATCTCGAAACACACGCTCAATTGACTTTTTGGAACCTGAGATCCAATAAAAAGAAGGTGCATGAGGCAAAGATAAGAGACATAGTCGGTGTTATTCAGTCTTCCATCCATTGACAAATGTCTCATTTACTTATATATATAGATATTCTAGTAGTTATGGTTGTAAGCAATGACATGCATGATGACACAAATAATGATAATTATTAGTTTGTTTTAAGTCGAAACTGCTATGCAACACTAGCTACAGAAGATTAACACAAATAAATGCATTTATATGATTTGTTCTCATGTACAATGTTTGAGAAATAGTTGGTATAGCTAGTAATTTATGTACTTATTCCTATACAGCGTTGATACCAATATTTAGGATGCATCCAGTCCAGTGTGAGTCACTGAGTCTTATGACAGAAAATAATAATAATAATAATAATAATAATAATAATAATGTGCGTAATTTTACCTGGCCTTACACAAATTAAACGTTGTGAGATCTCGTTTAAACTGATCAAGCTGCCTTCTGGATCAAGCAGTCTCCATATCTCAAGAGCATAATCTTTTCCAGCCATTGTGCAAACATAGACTTTGAATCTTTGGCGCCCACTGGTATTAATCAAATAACCCTTCAAACCATCCCAACCAGGCCTTATGTTTACAAAATAACCAGTGCTAGGAACCTGAATGGTGTATAATATTGCAACAAGTAAGAAGTTATGATATAGGTAATTAATTATTGACCAGAAAATACATCTAATACAAGAAGATTTTCAAACATATATTGCAAAAATAAATGGTGTATAATAAATTAATAAAATAGAATGAGCACTTCAATTTTAGAACAGGATGAGTTGCAAGAACATCGACAACTAATGTTGAACAGCAATTTTACTACTTGCGGTGTGTGCATGGATCATGGATGCATGCTCCTACAATCATACTAGACATTTGTGGTTCTCTGTTGGGCTTTGTGGATTTGGCTTGTGTAAACCCCAGCTGGGATTTGGAACTAGACCTGTATAAAAAACAAATTATCACATTTCAAGAAATTTTGACCTAAATTGAGTTCGATCTATAGATCAATATCACTGTCGCTTGAATCCCCATCAAACTCTACGTTTTATGTTGGTTGCTCAGTATAGGTCAGAATCCATATACCACCCTTCTAACAGAGAATATCGTTAAAATTAAGAATAAAATAAGCTGCTTTATAAATTGAAACAAAACAGCATAAACAACAACATTAATTACGGATCCCTATGGAACTGGAAGACTATCTTGTATGCAACATATGTAAAAACAAATAATCAAACAAAAATATGTGCACTGTTCCTTCATTCAGTGACCATCACTAAAGCAATTTTCAAACAGCGTTTCAGATGGCAGCTGAATTAAATTAAATCGTACCGTTGGGTTGAGACGGGTCAGTACCGCATTCCTGCCTGGTACCCTGATTATAGGTCGGATAATTAGCTCGAGATGTCCACTGGGTGTAAGCCACATGCCCTCCTCATCTTGACTACTCACGATCTGGTGAGTACTGGTAGTAATATCACCTGTTTCGTTGAAATCCTCAAGCAACTGTTTGTCATTAAAAATTCGATTAAATTCGTCTGATGTTGCTGATTCATTAGCAGCATCAAGCTCCCAATCCTCCATGTCTGACATAATCCTGTCGATACGTCTTTCAAAGGTTTCCGCAGTGTTAGAAAACACGACGGTTTCATCGAGATCAAGCACGAGGGCAAGGCATCGCTTATTGAGCATCTGAAGGCATGCCATGTAAAGCCCTGTTGGTGCGGACCAACACCAGAAGCAAGCTAGATCTTTCACCTCCTCGCTTTGCATAGCCACAAGGTGTAGCTCCTCGTCTCCTGCCTCCACAACAGCGGTCTACACACAGCACAATGAGTTAATGAGAAAAATTAATAATTTAGCATATACCTCCAGTTGATTCAATCAGAACTTCAGAAACCATGGGAACTTCATGTCATCCTATGCTACAACTGAACTATATATACTCTTGGTTCTACACATGATTTAATGCAAAAAATAATAATCCGAAACATGGAGCCACTGCACCAGAAGGATACATCCTTCAAGCAAGTGTACTAGTGGAGCAAACCAAGGAGAGCACTTTTTATCTACTGTATCATCCGTGTTAATTCTAAAAAAAAGCTATTGAATTGGTATGATATTGGTTTGGTTAATCCAGTACCATGAGGCTTTGATGCCCGGCTAAAAATCAGAAATTCGTGATGTATATATATGCTAAACCTAAGAAAGTGCAAGCCATGGGAGATCCAAAAAACAGAAATCGCAAGACGACATGCTAGTACCAACTACCAACCATGCGGTTCTTGAAGCAGGAGTCGTGCATCCTGCGCAGGAGGGATTTGGGATGCAGATCCGGTGTTGTGGGCTGGAGCTTGCAGCACAAGGAGTAGGCGCTGATCACCTGCAGCACGGCCAGCGGAGGACACCTCTCGCTCGCCGGCGACGAGCCACTGATCCGGATCTCGTTCCTCGGGAACACATCCGGGTGGTGGCGCTCCATGCCAGATGACGACGTGCTTCCAGTCCCTGGTGGGAGGAACACGTCGACGTAGCCGACGAACACGTCGCCGTGGAACATGGGCATGCTCCGGCGGGTCACAACGCCGGCGGCGGCCATCACGGTGGTGCTTGCTGGTGATGGCAGGGGAGAGGGGCGGGGGTTGGTAGGTAGGCTGAGATGAGTATGAACTGCAGCGAGAGACGACGTTGCTCGGCTGGCCGGCCCCGGCTAGATATAGAAGCAATTTACATACGAGGGCTGACCGAATCCGGCTAGAAATGGAAGGTATTACATGCGAGAGCTGGCCGGATGTGGGCCCGGAATGCCAGGGATCGGAAAGCACGCCCTCAGCTACATTTCCCACGAGGCTCTTCGCGGGAAGGAAATATCTATTGAATTTTTACCAAAAATACGCTGCTCCACAAAAAATTTTGATCAAGGATAATATGATCATATCAACAAAATAGCTATTAATTACATGATTTCTTTGGAATCAATTAATTGCTTCCTCCGTTCTCAAATAAATCGCAATTTCTTTTAGATATGCATGTATCTAGACTTAGTTTTACATCCAGATACATCTATATCTAAACAATTTTACAACGCTTATTTTAGGATGGAGGGAGTAATAGCTAGCAGATAGAGAATGTATACAATTAAATTATTAAACTATTAAAGGTGAAAAAGAAATTGTGATCCAGGGCAAGTAACTTAATGTCACTCATCCCTTAACAATAAATGAATTGAGAGAATGGTTTTCCAAAAGCAACGGTTTTAGGAATGGAACGACATGCAATTGTCGATGTTATCGAATCCAAACAATTAGCTAGACCATGAGATCAAATCTAAACAAGCTCTAAACGATGCATTCAACAAGAATGCAGTGCGGAAACACCACCATTGTCTTGCCTATATTTTTGTCTGTACTTTCAACATCGTAATCATATTAGGGATATATTTTTCATATAATCTTGTACTTAGCTCTGGTGATGACAGTTCAGATGAAGGATCTAATATAATTGTGTCCATCACACTTTGGATTAATGATTGCATTTTTTTTCATGAGCACATCCTTAAAGCATCTCCAACAAATGATGTAAAATACATCGCTTGATGTAAACGAAGAAAAGTTAAGTTTCATCCTTAAACTAACCACATGGTTTAAAAATCAACCCTAAAATTGAAAACCGGTCTACATACACCCCAAACTATGCATATCGTTCACAGTTCAACCCTAGGCTCGACCAAATTTGATTTTCCCTGACTAGCCCAGTTTTGACCATGTTGATTGTTGAGTCAATAATGACACATCAATACTTGACCATGTCTCTCTCTCTCTCTCTCTCTCTCTCTCTCTCTCTCTCTGTTACCCCTAGCTCTATCGCCTCTCCTCGAAGCAATCACAACCGCCCCCTTCACAGGCCGGTCTCGCTCCAACGTGCAACATCCCTCTCCCTCGTCGTTCTAGCATCTATGAGCAAAGCGGAAGAATGCACGATGGCCTCGCATGGCTTGTCGGGGCGCGAGGATCAGGATGATGCCTTCTTCCTTGCCGCGGTCGGGGTCGTCCCTTGGTTTTCCTATATCATAGGTGACGTCCCCACTCCCCATTAAACCAGACCCCACTACCGACTGCCACGAGTGGCCTATCTGGTGTGCATCTCCGCGTTGTGGTCTTTTTCGTTGTTCTAGGAGCGATGCGTCATGATGCCCGGGAATCACCGGCGTGCAACCGCGGTGCTGATTTCGTTTGGAGCTTATGAGGGAAATTAGTGCAGCATCGAGACCTAGGGAAGCATGAGGGGGACACGGGTGTGGCCGCCATGCCTCCAACCCGCACGGCCATCATCCCTCACCCGACTCACTGATTCCTATCGTCAATCGCATGCTCCATTTAGGAAGGCTGCCGTTGGGTGGAGGGGGTTGGGGCCTCGCTCGCGTCACTCCGAACAGGGAGGGTTAGGCCTCGCACCCGATGCTCCAGACGAGAAGCGGCTTTCGCCATCGCACGCTCCTGGCCTAGACAAGATCAATCTAGGGGGTGTTGAAGATGCCCTTATAGTACAAAAAGGCATTTTGAAACACGTTAAATAAAATATTGCATTAGAAACATATACCATACATAATGGGTAAATAAAGAAACCTTAATAAAAAATGCATCGAAAACATATGTATCTATCCTCCAAAACACGAATCAAGATGGATAAGTAAAGCCGCTTTAACAATAATGCATGGCAAACACATATTTAAAACACAAATTACACTTTTCGCATGAGTTCTTTTACAAGAATTAAATGACATGAGGCATAAAATACTTAAAACACAAATTATGATATACGCATAGGTTCTTTTATGTGAATTTCATGAAATAAGACATCAATAAATACATCACAAGAGTTTTTCTCAAACACATGAGTTCTTCGTCATGAATTCCATGACACAAGGCATAAAAAAATTTAAAAAATAAATGTTATGTTATGCTTGCCACATGGGCTCTCTTATATGCATTCATAAACAAGAGCCATAAAATCCTATGTTGTCTGTGTGGGTTCTTTTATATGAATTTCATGACATGGTCCACAAAATATGAATAAAACAAAATTATGCTTCCCATTTCTTTTATATGAATTTCATGACATGGTCCATAAAATATGAATAAAACAAAATTATGCTTCCCATTTCTTTTATACGAATTCAATAACATGAGCTATAAAAATTTAAAATCATAAGTTATGATATGTACGTGTTTGTGTCCATTTATATGAATTTCATTATATTGGCCCTTCTGGCACCCGTTGTAAGGGTCGGACCGTAGCATCGTGAGCTGGGGCACTATGGCCTCCAGAGAGCCTGCAAGTCCAAAGTATAGGTTTGGCGACATAGCTCCTTGTACTAGGCGACATGCCATTGATCATAGCGCTGGGAATGCTGGCTCTATGCATGGTATCCAGAGAGTTCACAAAAAATCCCCAGTTACAGAAAAGGCGAAAAAATGGTGACAAGTTCACACAACAAAGGCATGTCAGAATCAACTATGCAGCAACTAAGCAGATGATCTAAGGAACGTCACCGAGTAGCACTTCGCTGTGTGTAACAGCCCAGTTTTTACAAAAAATTAAAAATTTTGTTTTCGGTGTGAGTTGTTTGATTGTCTGATTTGTTTGCGGTGTTTGCATCCCCGATTTATCGATCGGCGATTATTTTCCCCCCTCTTATCTCGTACCGGACGGAGACCGACCCTTGCCACCCTGACACTCGACCTTTGCGACACCGGGTTTCGCCCGATCACCGTCGCGAAAACCGCACGAGACCAGCCGCAGCCAACGGAACGAAAACCCCGTTTAATAATTAAACGGGTTATTTTTATAGCGCGCCGGAAAGTATTTTCGGAACGGTTCCAGCGCGAGGTGAACGCCGCTGGCTCGACGCACTGATCGTGTAGTTCGAAGTTTTACCCGAATCGGAGGTACTGCGGACCCCGGCGGTCAGAAACGGGAGCACCGCGCGCGCGAGAGAAAAAACGGGAATGTTTTTGCAAACTGCCAGCCACCCATGCTATATAAAGACCACCACACTCCCACCCATTTAAGGGTTTCCCTAGCCACAATTTTGCAGCCACCCCCCTCACAAAAGCCCCAATTTTTGCATTTTGCCCAAGTTTTGCACTCCCTGCGATCTGGACCGTCGGATCGGCCGATCCAACGGCCCAGAATGCGCCCACCTTCTCCACCTCTCCTCTCTCTCTCCTATCCAGCCGCCCGTGGAGCCGCCACCTCCGCCTCCGGTCGCCGGAGCCGACCAACAGCCGGGCCGCCGCGCCCCTCTCCTCTCCCGTGCTCCTCCCTCTCCCTTCCTCTCTCTTCTCTCTCTCCCTGACCTCCCTCTCCCCCTGCAGGAACCAGGCGGGCGCCGCCGCGCCGTTTCTGCCATGGGTGGCCAGCCCGAGCTCGCCCGAGCTCCGCGCGCCCCGGAGCAGCCCCGCCGCCGCCTGGCCACGGGCCCGCACGGATCCGGCGGGATCCGGCCGCCGCCGCCGCGCCAGGTCCTCTCCAGCCGCGCCGCCCGCCGCCGGTGGCCGGCCGGCAAGCCACCCGCCGCCGTGCCCCTCCATGTCTCGGGACGAGCAGCCAGCCGGCTGCCTCCCCTCCAACCGCACGTGGGCCACGGCCCAGCACCAGGCTGCCAGGCCAGATCCAGCCGGCCAGATGGGCTTGGCCCGTTTGGGTGAGGCCACCCTTTTTTTTTATTTTTCTCTGTTATTTTTTTTCCCTGTTGCTAAATCTGCTAAGTCCTCAGAATTATTGTGCTGTTTCATTTTTGTGCTGCGAATAGCTATTAATCCGTAGCTCCGATGACGTTGCCCCCAAAACGAAAGTTGCTCAGAATTGCGTGTACTTTAATTTATCTTTTGTGAGCATTTGCGTTTGAGCTCATCTTGATTGTGTAATTGTGTGCTGAACAGGGCATCAGGCCGTTAAACTGCTACAAATTCCTGTTATTGTGCTGCTATTGCTGAAACTGTTATTTTGTTGCAACTTCGGTCGACGAGTGTGTCGCGACCGTTTATCGGAATTGAGTGATTCCAATTGAATTTTGTTAAGCATCATGTCTACTTTCATCCCATGTATTGCTATGTCATGTTGCCGCACTTTTGCATATAGATTTATCCCTGTTTATACAGCATGTGTGCGTAACTTGTTTTGCTTATATCTTTTTAACCGTAACTCCGTTTGGGGTGTTCTTTATATGTAACTTGATTATTTTTTCGTGTACTTTGTGTTTGTGCTATTGTTTGCTGCTGTTAACCAACCTAAAATATGGTATAGGGCAGAACAGTACCAAATGTTTTAATCATCGTGCGGCACTTAGTGTTATGCCATGTTTAGGTTGTGCCTCACTTAAATTGACTAGCATAGATAGTTTTCTTTGTGCTTAACCTCTTGCCATGTTTGTGTGCTATGTCATGCTTGCTTGAGTTGCCATGTTAATAACCGTTGGTTGATCACCTGTAGCTAAACAACTTGAACCGCCGTAAACGTGCGGTATTCGTCGTGTGTGACGAGTACTCCACTTAAATCGTTATTAACCGTTCTCGACGATAGATCCGTATCGCGTTGCCGTGCCTTGTGTTGTCTCTTTGATCTTGTGTTGCTCCGTAGTAATAGTGGTGCACCGTTGATTGCTTTCCAGTGTTTACCGTCTTGTGTGCTTCCGCGGGTGCCTCTCGGAGACGATGCGAGCGTGCGATCAACTACACTTTCGGAATCCGACTTATCAACAGGCAAGGACTATGCATTACTTATGATCCATTCTATTTCAACCAGCGGTTTGCATGCTAGTATAGGTTAGGTTCGATGTTTGATCCTACCACATGTTTACAGCCTCTTTCAAACCGATACAACCATGTCCCCTCCCAGCAAACCTTGTACTGATATGTTACTTTTTCTCGTTGCTCAGCCCCTGCTTAGTATGCCTGCTTAGGATGCTACGATGTTACCCTGTTACTCTTTGGGTTGGAATATCACCTGATTATTATATTATTGTTGATGATATGATTATTATAATGTTGACTATATTCGACGAAGGATGGAAGGTCTAGGCTATCCCGCCCCGACGCTTTGTTCCATTCGAGTCACCTAGGATCCGAGTTCCGGGTATTGGTTTTAAGACTGAGCGTGCCTAACCGCGTGTGGGATTTTATGGGGTCCCCTTTTCTTACCTATCTAGCTTCAAACATTTCTAGTGGTGGCCCAAGCTGATTTACCATTTGAAACTCATGCATATACGTCTGTCGGGTAGCTCCTTGCAGATGTCTTTTCAAAACACCCCGGGCCAGCAAGGACATAGCTTCTCTGTTGGTCCAATCTGACCGGCTGAGGACCCGGTCTCATAAGAGAACTAACCGGTAATCCAAACCTGGAGTCAGACGGTAGAGACCAGATCTAGAGCGCGGCCGGCTCCTGAGCTGGATGTCGACTCACCGGGGGCCACCCGGATTTGTTCGTTGTTAGCTAGAGGGACTTGTCGTTTCGGATCTCTTGGAACTAAATCATAAAATGGTTGCCTGTGATGGGTAGCAACTGAGAGAGATGGGCGTGCGTGCGGAGCCTTGTAATGGGCAGTTGGTACACCCCTGCAGGGTTAAATCTTTTCGAGAAGCCGTGTCCACGGTTATGGACGACTTGAGACCTACGTCCTGTTCATAGACAACAACAACTGAGATAATCTTAATATAACTTGATCAACGTGTGTGTGTGCCTTGACTGCTTCTTCTTCGTCGGGATGCGAAGAGGAGGACAAGGATAGGATAGGTGTTATGTTTGCGGAAGTAGTTGATAGCAAGACTTGTTGGAGGCGATTCCTCATCGAATGCTTGGCTTCTTATCTTACTCTCTAGATCGTTAGCCACTTCATAAATGCTAGTGCGGCGGCAACCTCACCACTTACCCCTTCCTTACCGTAAACTACTAGTTGTCCTAGAATGACGAGTGATGAAGTCCTTACTGGGTCAGATGACCACTACAGTTGGATGCTGAGTACCTCTGTACTCATGATACTATCCCCCAAACTCTTTTCAGGGTTCTGATCGACAACAGGTATGGTGATCGACGTATCACGTGGAGACTCGACGACGACTAGTTAGGCGGATCCCGGCGGAGGGCCTGGACCCGTGTGGTTATGGGATCGATGTTTTCTCTTTGCCACTAGGCATCTGCTTGTAGTCTGTACCCAGACATGTATCTTCCGCTGTTGTATTGTATTTGAGGCAGTTGTATGCCGATTGTATGAGACGTTGTATCCTTGTATCTGTAATGTTGTGATATCATGTTGGAAATCCGGGGCATATGGCTTTGTCATATGTCGCGGTGGGACCGATATGTGCTTCGTCCCCGTATCTGGGTGGAAACACCTAGATCTGGAACAGTACCGCATATCGGGCCTTACACTGTGACATTGTGAAATAGAGATATTAGTCGATTTGAACAGAAAGCGTGTAAACAAAAAATTCTCTCGGCATACCTTAACAAACTCTCTAAGGGCATTCTCAGAATTATTACCCCGGGGTTGTGTGAGTGTTTGGTCGGCTTCATTAAATTGGTGTGAGTTCTAAGTGTTCTATGAAAACAAACACGCCAACAAGCAAGCTCTAATTATTTTGATAGGTCGTAAACGGGGGAAAACTTCACACAAAGTTGATCACAAGGGAAACCCGTTTTGGTTGCCCTCTCTGACGAGCCTAATTTAATCGATGTAGCAATTTCATCGAAACCTGTGGGTGCCTCCGATATATCCTCATCATAATCCGACAGGCATAACTCCGCACGGGATTCTAAGAAACTATTGAAGATTTTTGAAAAACGCAGCTTCATTGATACTATTGGTGATGTACTTGTCTTATCTATCCAACCATCACACAGTTGTTCCACTTTACGATTTACTTGTCATGATGTGAATCTCAGTTCTTGATCTTCTTCGACAGCATTAGTCGAAGTTTCATAATAACAATCATAAGTATTAGTAGTATGAAATAGTACTACAATGTTAAAGACAGAAGATGCACACTCACCAGTGAAAACACACACACATAGAACATAACACATACATGTTTGAAATAGCACACACCACACATACACATGCATATCGAACACTTAATGCATCAATTTGAAATCACGTATGCTAAGCCAAACATTTAGTGCACCAAAGTGTAGTAGTCAATCTTATCCTACATAATGGTCATAAGATGGAAATTTGAGACACCACACGTATACGTAGCACATACCACACACATATTTTGAAATATTACACACCACACATATACATACCAAACACGTAGTGCATCAATTTGATATCTCATATGCTAAGACAAACATTTAGTGTTCAAGTTGTCAGTAAACTAAAAATAAAGAATCAACATTACACATGTGCCCAATGATTATAAGTACTCCAACCATTTTTAAAGAATCAACATTCCACATGTTTCTGATGATTATAAGTACTCCAACCATTTTTTTATAGACAAATAATGTTATGTCTAACTTAGACCATTAATTTTACCAAAAAAATTCTGAATTATATGCCATAAAAAGTATGTCACTGTATGCACATTTCAAAAAAAATACTCCTCCGATCCAAATTAATTGACACATAGTTAATATGGATCGGAGGGAGTAATATATTTTTATGACATATAACTCGTATATTTTTGGATAAAATTATAAATCAAAAATTGACACACAAAATGAAGTGACCTTATATAGAAAAATGAAGGGAGTATTGTACAAATGCTAAATCATCAAATACAATTACAATTATCCATACAAAATACTTAAAAAATGATGAACTAGGGTTTCATCTAAACATGCAAAAGTAGGACCAATGTGGAGAGTTTTTGGATGAAATTGAAGGGATCAGAAGAGAATATATTTAAGGATATAGATAGGGACAACATCCACACACAAAAATTTGTAGATCTGATCAAATTTAAGTGGAGATTGAAGAGGAAAGGAGAGGGATGTCGTTGCTCTCTGCTTCTATTTGTTGGATATATGCTCTAGAGGCAAATAATATATGATTATTCCAATATATCTAAGCAAGTTCATAACCAGTTTCATACCGTGCTAGAACTGCATCAGTGAAACAATGATGCAGGTGTGGTATAGAAACCCCAGAGTTCCTAGTTAGCCTCTACATCGATAACTAGTTCATGGTCAACATGATGATCGTGGTTTCGCGATCATGGACAATTAAGTCTCTTGACTATGAGGTCACCTCACTGGCTAAGTGACGTGATGAACATTACCCAAAGTAAGCATTACAGCATGATCAAATCTTGTGAAGGTTCAGTGTTGTAATTACAGAACGTGGTAGACCGTTCCTTTGACCGTGAGTACGTGCATAATCACTATCTTCCCGGATGATTTGACTTACATCCCACCACCTGACTGAAATATGCGGGTCATAACGGTTGTATCTTAGGTATTCCGTGGAGATACGTTGAGGAGTATTGTTTACAAGAGCGGGATTTGTCAATCCATATAATGGATAGATACTCAGGGCCCACTCGGTAAGATTCCATCCATGAAGCTGCGCAGCGTGTGACTAGGTCACGGGGATGGATATCACGGGAATGAGTGAATGAGGATTTAGTTCGGAACGAGATTGAACCAGACATAGGATGTCATTGATCGAATCTCGGAACAATCCAGTATCGCTGACAAAGGGAATGCTATACGGCGTAAGGTCCAATCGGTGTTGATATCCGGAATGCACAGGGGTCATTATGGGCATCCAGGTCCCGCTGGTGATCATTGACTGTTGCCTCTGCTCGGTCATGACTGGAGTGTTCTCGGACCGTAGGGTAACACACTTAAGGGCTCGATGAAATCGGAGATCTTTTCGGAACCATCGGAGCACCCAGGGAATAAAGGAGACAATATCGGAGGAGTACCGTATTGAACCGAAACAAGTTCGGAGTGAGCCGGAAGAGTTTCCGGAGCACCGGGAGATGAAATAATATGTTTTAGTTATTAATTAATTGAATTAATAATTAAAATCATTTTATTTCTAATTAATATGTGCTATGGGCCTTAGTGGAGAAAAAGGCCCATTAAGGAATTAAAGGGAAAAGAAAAAAAAGAAAAGAAAAAGGGGGGGAGGCGCCATGGGCCCTAGGGCCCATGAGGGGTGCGCCCCCTCTCCCCCCTTGGCCGGCCAACTCCCCCCTAGCAAAGGGTTTAGTCCCACATTGCTAGGGGAGCTGGGTTGACTCCCTTCCCCAGCCTATATAAAGACAGGCAGGGTGCACATAATTAATACACAGAAATTCGTGAGAAAATAAATATAACTCCGAATTGAGATCGGTTTTCTCCGGTCTCCTCCCCTCTCTGGTCTCTTCCACGGTGGGCTCCCTAGTGTGAGCCTGTAGTGGAATTGAGACCTCTCTGCTAGAATCGGAGGCCGTCGTGCTGCCGAAGCTCCGTCCGGAGGTCTGCTTCCGCCCCCTCCGCTGGATCGGAGAACGGAGGTCGTCATCGAGTCTCGTACGTGTGCGAGTACTACGAGGTGCTGCACGTGTGGCACTACACCCATCCGGGTGCTCAACACAGCCAGGGGGCTGTGAAACTTGATCGGCTACATCAACCACGTTTGCGGGAACGTTTCCCGCGCAACGGACTACACCCCGAGGTATGTTATTTCCGCACTACTATCTGTTACGGTAATACGGCTAGCTAGATCTTGGGTTAAGGAACGCTAGTTAGAAAAATTTGTGTTTTCTGCTGCGAACCCCAACACTAGGGACGTCTGGCGACACGGGGGAGACTTCCGCCGCCACCACTCTGGCCTCCTTCCATAGCGCCCCCTCCGCTCATCGCCGTCGGAGGTCCGCATGCGAAGCCATGATGCGCCTTGATGATGGCGGCGGGGCGATCGATCCCATCTGGGAGTCGCGGGTGCTCCCCCACGGCATGGCTACGGCCTCTCCTCCTTCGGAGGATTTTGGCCTCCGCGCTCCCCTACCGCTAGCTCAACGCCCATGCGTGAGGCGACGGATCTGGCTATGAAGCCACGGTGGAGGGCTCCGGCGCGCACCGGTGATAAAGGGGGTTGGGCGGGCTAGATGTGCACCCGTTCGGCCTCAAGTGGAGATGGACTTGGTCAGATGTGGGGTGGAGGATCAGTTGCGTCTCGGCCGTGGTGGCGGTCCTAGGGTTCTTCTCGCGCGAAGACGAATATCCGCTGGATACTTGTTCTTATTGATCTAGTCACAGTGTCGAGTTCTGGAAGGCTTCGCTGGTTAGAGAAGAGAAGAGAAGGTTTAGCCACGAGCAATTGGCGAGAGAAGAGAAGAAGCGCCTAGAGAAGGAAGAGCAAATGAATGCGTATCTCGAGATTCAAAAGAAGAAACTTGAGATCGAAGAGAAGCAAGTGAAGCTTGCGTTGATGACGAAGAAAATGGAGATTTTGAAGCTCGACTTGAACACGGTATCTCTGAGGAAGCGTGCATGGTTCGAGAAGATGCAAAATGAGATGATTGATCGGGGACGTCAAATGGGATGGGCGTGGACTTTTTTGGTTGTGGCGTTGGCATGTGTAGCCAGCTTTGAATTCATGGCACAAACTGTGTATTTTTTGTTGCCAGCGCACGCCTGACATGAACCGCTGGCATTGTGACTGACATAAAAGAAATTCACGCTTTTGTTGGCGCGGACAAAATGTGCCCCGCGTTGGCCGACGCGTCCAGAAAACCGCGAACATGCACGAACAATTGTTCACGCGCCGACGCAAACAAACTAATTCCGGACAAATCGTGTGTCCGTTTGCGTCGACGCTCGCACCGACTCTATAGTGTGCCTCGTCTAGCTAGGTACGGCCTCTTCTCCAAGTCGTCGTCACACGGCCATCGACGCGGCTACGAACGAACAGTGGTGGCCCTTGTCCGGGATTGGAACTAGCCCACCAACACATCGGCCTCTCGTTGTCGTTAAAAATAATGTGACCATTGCCCGCGGCTGGTGTTGTGTCTAATTTCGACCACACCGAAACAACTGATTGGGTGGTCTTCAAATGCGAAAATCATGGGATCAGTGTTTGTTTGACTGGTTGTTCTTCGATTTTTTTCACAAATTGTAACTTATTGTTTTCTCAAAATTTTGTGTAAGATGGATGCAAGTTTTGATATTAGGAAAAAAAATACATCGATGTATTGATAACAAAAAAAGCGCTAGATGTTTGTGCACTCGTTGCTAAAATAGATGAGTCAAAAAACGATGCAATCGGATTGTATGGAAAGGAAGAAAAAAAAAGGTATGTAAAATCGAGAAGCCAATTGATAAAATGAATAATATTTAAAATGAAAAAATAAAAAATTTAACCCAACTTTTGCAACGAATTATGAAAGTTGGATTTTTTATTAAAATGTTTACTTGTGACTTTTGTTTTCTTTAGTCTTGTTATTTTAACGAAGAATTGGTGAATTATGTACTCCCATGCATCAAAATGTTGTTGAATGGAAGAAAAAAGTCTTGAAGTGTATTTAAAATAAAATGAAATTAAACACCTTACTAAAAAAAAAAAATTATTTTCCTGTATATATGGGATCAAATAGGTCCAACTAAATTTTGATGAAATAAATTATTTTACTATAACTAATTAGGCAGTTTACTTTATCATTTTTAAGGAGATCGACTAGAGATGCCTAAGCGGTATGGTGTCCTCGGTTGTAGAGCTGCGCAACGTTACAGTGTTGAGCATAACGCCTTCTTCTTTTTTTGCGAGGGCGAGCATAACGCCTTCATTGTAGACGCCTTGCTAAAAAATCGACTGAGATTTGGTTAAATCTCAGTCGATTAAGTTTTACTAAATCCCTATTTAGAACTTAGTCTACTAAAATTTAGACGTTAGCATAGATTTTTTGTTGCAAGCGGCACGGCTAGATGCTATAATCGGTGATAAAAATGTTCCAATGATTTTGCAGGAACGACAACTAATATTGCAACCGTTGTGACTAAAATGCTACAATCATGAATGATAAATGTTGCAACCGGTATAACGACGTGCTACAACCAACAAAATAGATGTTGCAACCAACAAAATAAATGTTGCAACCGACATGAAAAAATGTTGCAAACATTGAGACAAAATACTGCAAAGTCGACTGAAACTTCGTTAAATCTTAATCTTATATCTAGAACTGAGATTTAACAAATCCGTTTATGAAATCTTTTCGGACCATAATCATTTTTTTTGTTTAATTTTGCTAATCATATCAAAACTGTGATTTTGGCCGCCGGATGGTCCGTCCAGCGGTGCCACCCTCACCGGTCACCATACGGACAGATGTGCATGCATGCATCCGCTAGCGTGCGTGCGTGCGTGCGTGTATATACGGACACCACAGCACCGACGACCTGCCACCTCTCGCTCGCACTACCTTCCGATATCCCTCACAGTCGAGTCCCCGGCCGGCGACATGTCCACCGCCACCGCCATCACATCTACAGACGCCGGCCACGACCGCCGCCGAGCGCTCCAGGAGTTCGACGACACCAAGGCGGGCGTCAAAGGCCTCGTCGACGCGGGCATCTCCGCCGTGCCCGCCATCTTCCACCACACGCCGGACTCCCTCGACGACGACGCGCCTCCACGGCCTCGTCACGAAGATCGCCGCTTGGCCATCCCGGTCATCGACCTCGCAGGCCTCGCGAAGGCGCCGCCCGGGCGGGCCTCGGTTGTCGGCGCGGTGAGGGCGGCCGCGGAGATGTCGGGTTTCTTCCAGGTGGTGAACCACGGCGTGCCGGAGGGGGCCATGTCCGGGATGCTCGCGGCCGTGCGGCGCTTCAACGAGGAGCCCGCGGAGGCCAGGGCGCCCTACTACACCCGGGACCTCGGCCGGCGCGTGCGCTACCAGAGCAACTTCGACCTGTTCCAGTCGCCGGCCGCCAACTGGCGCGACAGCGTGTACATGGACATGGCGCCGGACCCGCCGGCGCCAGAGGAGATCCCTCCGGCGCTCAGTGACATCGCGCCGGAGTACGCGGGGATGGTGACGCCGCTGTACCGCGAGCTGCTCGGGCTGCTGTCGGAGGCGCTGGGCCTCCGCCGCGGGCACCTGGAGGAGGACGCCGCGTGCACGGACGGGCTCAACCTCGCCGCCCACTACTACCCGGCGTGCCCGGAGCCGCGGCTGACCATGGGAACCACCCGGCACTCCGACCCCAGCTTCCTCACGGTGCTGCTCCAGGACGCCGTCGGCGGCCTCCAGGTGCTCGTCGAGGAAGAGGACGGCGGGTCCTCTGCCGCGTGGGTGGAGGTGCCGGCGGTGCCGGGGGCGCTGGTGGTGAACGTCGGCGACTACCTGCAGCTCGTGTCCAACGACAGGTTCAGGAGCGTGGAGCACCGCGTGGTGGCCAACGGCGTGGCCTCCCGGGTGTCCGTGGCATGTTTCTTCCGGGCGCACGGCGCGGCCGCGTCCACGACGGTCCTGCGGCCGATCGTCACCGGAGGCGACGGTGACGGCGGCGCGCGGTACAGGAGCGCGACGGTGGAGGAGCTGCTGCGGCACTACCGGGCCAAGGGCCTCGACGGCACCTCCGCGCTCGACCACTTCAGGATCTCTGAATAAATCTCTTCGAATAATCCAAACCATGTAACCAGAGGATCTGAGGATGTATCTTCTTTAGTTATTCTTAAGTTTGTTTGCGATGGGAGCTCATGTTTGGATTTATATCCTATACATGTAACCATTTCTTGCAACCATCTAGCTCAGGTGTCCAGTTCTTCAGGTTATCCAAAGTTCCATGTGATTCATGCTCTATAGTCTGTACTTGAGCTGAATTGAAATGAAATTTGGCGCCTCCCCTTGTTCAGAAAACAATTCTGCTACTTCAGATTTAACGGTATTGAGTGGTTTTTCCTTCACACATCAGTTTTCCAGAATTCACGAACCACCACTTCTATATTATTAGCATGATGATGATGATGATGAGATGACAAAATAACCTCCATCTGCTGCACTGATCTACACTTTTTAAACATTTATCTCTGTATATCGAATTAGCTCACATGCATTCACTAAAACGTATACATCTCCCAACTAATAAAACTATGCAAAACTTCCATGGCACATTATGGCCACGATTTTATCCGAAGTGTGAACAACAGTTCGTAAAGGCTGTGATTACGTACAAACATGCAGTGGTACAGACAGATTATTCATTTCACACGGCAACGGGCCGTTTCGGTGGGTGCCGATGTGCCGCGAGCCTCGACGCCGCCATTCTCCTCCTGAAGAGCAGGTAAAGGGCCAGCAGGAGGAACATGACCAGGAGGTACAGCCACAGGTAAGATTCCCGAACGAGGAACGGCTTGGCATCGCCACCACCGTCATCGCAGCGGCAGTCACAGTCGTTGCGGAGCAGCTTGGTTCGCCTGATGGACCTGTCTGGGTCCAAGATGAAGTCCAGGTTCATGGCTTCGCGTCCCAGCACGATGTGTGTTCTTTTTGGTCTGAAGCCTTCCATTGACGCCACGACTGATGGTAACGGAAGATAGCACGCGAGATGTTATAGCAATGGATCAAAAACTCATTTATCCAAGAGTTTGAAGTGAAAATTGAGTGAAAAAAAGAAACTTGTGTTAATCTTAGAATTTCATGCTTAGGTATGTATATAGCAGGTGATCTAGCCATGTCTGTAAAATGATGATGTTTCAGATGGAAGGGACGTAAGAACCGTACCTTCATAGCTCTGACCAGGTGCAAGCATCCGATGGTAATCCCCAAACGTTCTGCTAGCATTTATCTATGATCAAGCATGGGGCAAGTATCAGTATCTCTCAAATGACAAACCCGGAATTCTCTAGAATAAATTTACCAGTTCATCCATGAGACCACAAAATAATCAATTTGCATTCGGGAACCACGCACATATACCTCACTGGATATAGGTTAAGGTTGCCAAAAAATCTCACCTTCGAATCAATTCCCTTCAACGTCAGTGAGCCTGGTATAGGACGGCCAGTATCTGCAGCAAATATCCTTCCATGAACTCCTGTCTGAAACAAGAGTTAATATGGTGCACACAGTGGTAAACACTGCTATGTCTTAAAGAAAATGAGCAACAAAAAGGAGCAAAACCCAAAGGAACAACTTCAACCCAGACCCTGGTACAAACATGGTGATTGAATAACCCTGCGCCTCAACCCAGATACTAACTGACACCATTCCACTTAAATGGGACGGCTGTTAATTCTTTCGGTGCATAACACTGGAAACATCTTACCTTTACAAGGCTTGCAACAAGATTGAGCATGCTCATCTTATTTTGTTCCCATATGACAAGAAGCTGTAGCAGAAGAATATACTGAATATCAGAACAAAAACATGTCTATCAAGTGGTCTCCAACAGCAGAAGCAGAAGCAGAAGCAGAAGCATAACAAGCAGCAAATAATTTTTTTTGAGTAAAACAATTAAGATCCTACCATGGAAGACAATTGGGATATCTTTCCTATTGGGAAATATGGAAGAAAAGGCAAAAAAGCACCAAGACGACGTATAGTACGGATGAGGCCGGGCGCACGTACCATCGGTCATGCTAGTCGCCCGTGGATCCTACTTATTAATAGAAGAGCTTTTTATGAAGGCCGTAATCAAGGACACACAACCATGGCCAAAACATCCAGAACAGGGGGATATATAATAGATCCTGAGAAGAAGAAACCCCGAAGATCGACTCATTATCATAACCCCAACTCCATATTCATTCATCGCATCATCACCATAGGGAGAGGAATTCCAAGTTGTAAGACTAGGGTTTATAACTCAATTTGCAGTCATCCTGAGGTTAAGATTGATTTAATCATTCATCTTATCATTCATCTTTACAACATTATTGCTATGATTTCCAGCGGTTTTAACTTGTTGATGATTGGATTCCCCCTTCTCATCCTTTGGTAATTCCCCTAGGCGTATGAGATATAGGGTATTTGTGAAGATTCTTATGTGCCTATTCTATTGTTGTAAGTTGAGATTATAGTCATATGATTGTTCAGTAAGTTGTTTATCTGTGGTGAACGTAATGTGTGTTGTACAATTTAAGCGCGCGGGCAACCCAATCATAAGACATACATAGGTAGCACATATTTTTTTTAGAATCGGTGACCGCCATATGACAGGTGTTAATATCTGAAAGGATCGAAGAAAATATGAGATAATGATGACTCATGTATCTTAATACATTGTTCTAGTCTTATGACCTTAAATGTGGTGACGACCATGCTATGGCAACGTTTAAGCAAGCATGTAGAGGATAATGGAGTCCAGATTGGAGAGGTTCTACGACTGATGGAGATCCGCCTACATATTAGAATCACAATACAAGGTAACTGGTATTACCGTCGAACTGGCACATTTGAAAGGGACCTTCACGATCCTTGGTCTCTTGTGCTTTTGAGCACTCGCGACACTCTGTGTGACAACTATATCTTGTTCTACTGCACATAGGGCCAAATCTACCTAAAAAATCCAGCATACCTATCATTCATGGTATTTCCGTAGTTATTCCGAGTATATTTCCATACACTAGCATCATCATTCCATTACATTACATTACATTACTAAATACATGTTCTTTATTGTCATATAATTTATACTTGGTCAAATAGCTAGCCTTTTTTTGGCACGGTTGCCATCATGATGATCACTATAATATGTAGTTAGCTCTTGCATGGTACACTGACATGTCATAGCACACTATTATTACAGAACTGGCACAAATAGTCATTATTATTCATTGTCTTATAGTTGAGAGAGGAGGTCGACGGAGGGGAGATGTGGTGGTACCGAGGTCGTGGTTGATGCTGGACAGGCTGGTGATGCGCATTAGGAGAAGGCGGAGTGCCACAAGATCATGGTGAGGGGTATTTTCTACTCCCTCCGTTTCAAATTAGATGACTTCCATTTGCATACCTATTTATACAAATGGAAGTCATCTAATTTGGAATGGAGGGAGTATATAGTAATGGTGGTGAGGAAATTGCACTAACACACGACCTTGAATGCCTAGGTAACACAAAGCCAAAAGATCATGTGTTTTTAACTAATACCCCCCACGCAGGAGGTAATGAGTAACAAAAAATAAACACAAGCATGTCAATAAGTTCAATAAACTAAATCAAAAGAGTTGTGGACACGAGCACACTGGGTTAAAAACAGGATGAGTTGTGAACACTGCCCGCCATAAAAGTGAACACAAGCACACTAGATTTCAAAAAGATTAAGCTCGATCAGCATTTAGTCTTGATTACCACGACTGGCTAGCTGACACGAACTGGCCAACAAAATTATGTTTCGTTGGTGGCCATTGCCTCAAATGCATTGTCGAGATGGTTCACCTCATTTCATGAACCAAAAGGGCCAAGCTGCAGAATACAAATTACTTGATTTTGTCAGTACAATTGTCGTATGTGTATAATGAAATTGAGCTATAAAGAAACTTATCAGGCTGGTGTAGCTAAATTGATGCTTTTTCGCAGATGCGGGAAAATTTTCAGTTACTGATCAGGTCAGGAGTTTATAAATTGCAGTTACAACAAGATTCAGCCGGCGATAAAGAAGTATATCTTTGGTTTTCTATTAGTTATAAATTGAAATGAAAAAGTAAATTGAAAAAAATTATAGTACAAGCAATAGCACACTCAGTCTGACTACTATTATTTACATTCCTTATTAATTGCACACATAGTGCTTTGTTTTTGTTTGTCATGCCACCTCCTAGTGACAGGAACAATATCTTATTGGTAATTTCGTCTTGAATTGGACTTTGTGCTACTAGCGACCATCAAACATTCTCGCAATGTATGTAGTTGGTCACGTTGATCAAGTAGTCATTCACATCAAATATCCTTGACTGCCTATTGTGTTCGCCAGGTTATAATTTAATTATCTGTTTATCATACCGTAAAACATGGAAGAGCTATAATTCTATGATGCGATCATATGCGATAAACATTTTCAGTCAGTAGGGATCCCCAATTAATATGGCATAACCGCATAAGATAGTTTTTTTCTAGTTAAGAAGGTTAACAAGTAGAAAGAATTGAGCAAAACTGACCTGCTCATTAATTCTTGCTCATCTCTACTCCCCCACTTGTATTATCAGCTACTGTGTAAGGGCAACATTGTGTCTTGCAATATTGTTCTTCTGAAATGTAATTGCAAGTGTTATTAAATTTCGGAATATCGGTCGTGCATCAAACGATATAAATGTAGCAAGAAAATACCTTGAACTGTAAATAGTCACCAGCATCTGGGCTGTATGGAAGATCCAATACCCCGTTTTCATACGTTAGTTCATTTATAATTTTCAGTACCATCCCATCGAACTCACTACAAGATAACACGTTGATTAAATACAAAATAGACATGACAGACAAAAGCAGATACAATGCTTACAGATGAGCTATAACATTTTTTTTATATATTGTATATAAACCTGAAGAATCCTTTGCGGACATGGCATGCAGTATTTTTTAGAAACGGAAGCGCACTACGACCATTCACCACCTGAGGTAAAATACATGCAACATTTGAGAATAGTTCATATATGATCTACAATCCATATATAAAAGCATTGAGATACAAATAAATTACTTTGTCTTCAGGGGAAACTAGTGGTTTGTAAGCTGGGACTGCAAAAACTAGCCGCTTATCTCTCTCGTCCCAAACATCCCTGCGGTCATCAAGCACCATGGCCATACTTGGATGACATAAACTATCTTGAAACACACGCTCAAGTGACTTTTTAAAACCTGGCATCCAATAAAAAGAAGGTGCATGAGTCAGAGACAAGAGACATAACCAGTGTTACTCGGTATAGTCAGTATTCCATCCGTTGAAAAATGCCTCATTTAATAATATATAAATATGACAGAAATAAAGCTATTTATTAGTTTGTTTTAAGTCGAAATTGCTATGCAAAAAAATTCAAATTTTTTTTGCTATGCAACACTAGCTACACAAAATTAGCATAAAAAATATGATCTGTTCTCATGTACTACAATGTGTAGGAAATAGTTGGTAGCTAGTAATCTACGTACTTATCGCTAATTCGCTATACAGTATAGCTACAATATTTAGAATGCATCCAGTAGTCCAGTGTGAGTCTTTTGACAGAAAATAATCAACATTTGTGCCTAATTTTACCTGGCCTCACGCATATTAAACGCTGTGAAATGTCGTTTAAGCTGATCAAACTGCCTTCTGGATCAAGCAGTCTCCATATCTCAAGAGCGTAATCTCTTCCAGCCATTGTGCAAACATAGACTTTAAATCTTTGGCGCCCACTGGTAGTATTTAAATAACCTTTCAAACCATCCCAACCAGGCCTTATGTTTACAAAATAACCAGTGCTAGGAACCTGAATGGCATGTAATATTGCAGCAAAAGTATGAAATGATGATATGGGTAATTAATTATTGACAAGAAAATACTGATAATCTAAGAAGATTTTCAAACATATGATGTGAAAATAAATGGTGTGTAATAAATAATAAAATAGAAACGACAACTTCAATTTTAGAACAAGGTGAGCTGCAAGAACGTCGACAATTAATGTTGAACAGAGAACACAATTTTATTACTTGCGATGTGTGCATTGCTGCATACTTGTACTATAGAACATGTGTGGTTCTGCTAGGCTTTGTGGATTTGGCTTGTGTAAACCCCATCTGATATTTGGAACTATACCTATATAATAAATAGATTGTAACATTTCAAGAATTTTAACCTAAATTGAGTTTGATCTTTAGATCAATATCACTGTCGCTTGAATCCTGGTCGAACTCTACATTTTATATTGGTTGCTCAGTATAGATCAAATCCATATGCCACCCGTCTAACAGATAATATAATTGACATTTAGAAAGAAAAAAAATAAGGAACTTATTTGATAAATTGAAATAAAAAGCGTAAATAACAACATTAGGGACACCTATGGATTTTTTAGATTATTAGCTTGTATGCAACATAAACAGTAATCAGCTAACAAACATATGTCAATTGTTCCTTCATTCAATTACCATCACTAAAGCAATTTTCAAACAGTGTTTCTGATAGCAGCTAATTATTAAATTAAATCGTACCGTTGGATCAATACGGGTCAATACCGCATTCCTGCCCGGTACCCTGATTATAGGTCGGAAAATAAACTCGAGGTGTCCACTGGGTTTACGCCACAGGCCCTGCTCACGATGGCTCCTCACGATCTGGTGACTACTTGTAGTGATAGCACATGTTTCGTTAAAATCCACAAGTAATTGCTTGTCTTTACAAATTCGATTAACTTCATCCGACTTTGCTGATTCATTGGCAGCATCAAGCTCCCAATCCTCCATGTCTGACATAATCCTCTCAATACGACTTTCGAAGGTTTCCGCAGTGTTAGAAAACACGATGGTTTCATCAAGATCAAGCACGAGGGCAAGGCATCGCTTATTGAGCATCTGAAGGCATGCCATGTAAAGCCCCGTTGGTGCGGACCAACACCAGAAGCAAGCTAGATTTTTCACATCCTTGCTTTGCATAGCCACAAGGTGTAGCTCCTCCTCTCCAGCCTCCACCACAGCGGTCTACACCAAGCACAATGAGTTAATGAGACAAATTAATAATTTAGACATATGCACATACCTCCTGTTGATTCAATCAGAAGTTCATAAGCCATGGGCACTTCATATCATCCTATGCTACAACTGAACCATATATACTCATGGTCCTACACATGATTTAATGGAAAAAAAATCCAAAACATGGAGCCACTGCACCAGAAGGATACATCCTTCAAGCAAGTGTACTAGTGGAGCAAACCAAGGACAGCACTTTTTACCTAATTCTAAAACAAAGCAAGTGTCCTCCGTGTTAATTCTAAAACAAAAAAAACAATTGAATTGATATGATGTTGGTTTGGTTAATCCAGTACCATGAGACTTTCACGCCCGGCTAAAAAAATCAGAAATTCGTGATGTATATATATGCTAATAAACCTAATAATGTGCAAGCCACGGGAGATCCAAAAAACAGAAATCGTAGGGCGCCATAGACGGCCTCGCAAGAGTACCAACCATGCGGTTCTTGGAGCAGGAGTCGTGCATCCTGCGCAGGAGGGATTTGGGATCCGCTGTGTTGGTCTGGAGCTTGCAGCGCAAGGAGTAGGCGGTGATCACCTGCAGCACGGCCAACGGAGGACACCTCTCGCTCGCCGGCGACGCGCCACTGATCCGGATCTCGTTCCTCGGGAACACATCCGGGTGGTGTCGCTCCATCCCAGATGACGAGGTGCTTCCAGTTCCTGGTGGGAGGAACACGTCGACGTCACCAAGGAACACGTCGCCGTGGAACACGGGCATGCTCCTTCTGGTCACAACGCCGGCGGCGGCCATCATGGTGGTGCTTGCTGGTGATGGCGGCGGCGGACCGGGGGCGGGGATTGGTAGGTAGGCTGAGAGATGAGTATGAACTGCAGCAAGAGACGACGTTGCTCGGATGGCCGGCCCCGGCTAGATATAGAAGCAATTTATATGCGAGGGCTGACCGGCTCCGGCTGGAAATAGAAGGTATTACATGCGAGGGCTGACCGGATGTGTGCCCAGACTGCCAGGGATCGAGCGAACCTTATTTCAAATTTCTGATTCTTCTAGAAAGCCCGCCCTCAGCTACATTTCCTGCGAGGGAATACTTATTGAAGTTCTATGCCAAATAAACTGCTCCAATTTTTTCTTTGATAATGTATAATATGTTCATATCAGCGAAATATCAATTACACCTGACTTTTGAAACAACACGATATAAAGCGTTAGAGCATCTCCAACGCTCACTTCTAAAAGGGATATACTCCCTCCGATCCATATTAATGTACTTAAGTTTGTCTAGATACACATGCATCTAGTCTAAATATTTAACTAGATACATACGAATCTAGACAAAGTTGAGTACATTAATATGGGTCGGAGGTAATACTATTTATCCGTGGAACGCGTTCTAGGACATGATATGAGAGTAAGTCATCCAATTGTAATTTGGCAAAGTCGGATACAATCGAAAGGAATCCATTCAAATCCAGAAATAGTTTACATAAACGAATGATATTTCGTTCGTAAAACTATTAAATCTTAGATAAAATAAAATAAAGCAACTAAACTACTCGAGCTCCACGTCCATCTTCACGCCATCGCGCTCCACCTCCATCTCGTCAGTTCGCTCCTTATCGTCCTGCAGGTCCACGAAAAGCTCATTGATTCTCGCCTTCAACTCGTGGAAAGGGCAGTGGTTTTTTCCACTTCGTTCTCTGAATCGATGGGTTCGAGGATCACCTTTTGCTCTACTGTCACGGGATTCGTCAAGACGGCCGCCTTGATTGTGCGTCTGTCCTAAAGCACCTGCACGAGCGTGTGTCGGCTCTTCGGAGTCAGTTCCTTGTCGTCCTCCTCCTCTTGAGGGTTCGATGTGTCAGCCTCCTGGGGGGGGGGGGGGCGTTGCGCCGTCCTCCTACTGCATCGGCGCGTACCCTAGTATAGGGGTGTGGGGATGAATGGGGTTGGGAAACCTTAGTCCCCCTCCTCTTGGTGCCCGAGGTTAGGGGTTCGGATGCCTGGACTCAAAGATACTAGGTACCCTAGGTGATCGGGAACTTGAGGGGTATACCCAGGGAAGGCACTATTCAGGTGTCTAGTGATGGTAGACTTCCCGAATTGTGCTCGAGGACCCTAGCAAGTTGAGATCACTCGCCACAAAGATTAATTTTCTAGCTAGGGGAATTATGCTGAAAGTGAACTCTTGCAATAGAAAAGGTGTGACTTTGGATAAGGTGGCTAGGGATTGAGAACACAAATAGTCATATATAGAGATCTAATGCAGTCATACAAATAGTCGTACAGTGTCTCCCCTGCAAGCTTCTCGTTGGTGATCAGCTGAGGATGTGCCCCACTGTGCGCTCCGCTTCACCCAAGAACACGCTCGGCACACCCATGCTCTTCATCAGACTATGGGCCATCTTCGCTATAGTCTGATTTCGATGCTAACTGACACCATTTTGCTATGGTGAGTACGGCATTGTCATGTTCCTTTAGATCCCCAATTCCTCACAGTACACAACGAACTCATTTGAGTTAAATCCACCACTAAAATCCATGTGAAATGCCCTGAGCATTGACCCGCTCAATCTCTCCGCAGCCGCCTTGATCTTCCTGACGAGACAGAATGCCTCGTCCTTGCTTCTAACAAACTCCAGCCACATGTATCTACTATGGTCATCAACAATGAGCTAGAAGTACTTGTTACCGTTCATGGTCGCCCGTGAAATGGGCCGCATAGGTCACCATGGACGATGTCGAGTTTGAGCTCTGTGCGGTACACTGACACGCACGGGAACAGTGTGAGATGCACCTTCCCAATTGTGCAGCCCTCATGGAACTGATCAAGGTGTTGGATTGCAGGAATACCACACCATGCCCTTCACACCGAGATCGTGCAACGCTCTGAAGTACATGCGACCATAGTGGTGTTTCAGCGCCAGTTTTCGTCCATACAACCCGTCAATAGGCACAAGAGAGCAGACAAGTCCAGAGTCACGATGTACAACCTGTTTCTCATCCGCCGCACCCGGGCCAAGAGCACACGCTGCCTGTCGTACATGCATAGCTCGCCACCCTCGATCATGGATTTGCAACCGTGCTTGTCGAGCTGGTCGAGGCCGATGATGCTTGTCCGTAGCTGGGGAATGTACTAGACGTCTGAGAGTGTGCGGTGCTCACCGTTCTTCCACGAGAACAACACCACACATTGCCTGCATATTTGAACCACGGATCCATCGATAAAACACACTACCCCATGCACGGACTCATCCAACTGCATGAGCATAAAGCGGCGGCCTATCATGTGGTTTTTGGCGCCCGTGTCCAAGTACCAGAGGAATTTTTTATATTGTCATCATTTTATATATATATATATTGTACCGAGTGTTATGTGTGGTATCCAATTTAAGGATCCAGGTAGCATGACATGAAGACCTACACATATAACACATGTTGTTTAATGAATCGATGACCTCGAGGTAACATATGTTGATATCTAAGAAGATCGAAGACAATACAATGACCCCATATCTTAATGCATTGTTCTAGCCTTATGAACTTAAATGTAAAATGGCCATGTTATGGCAATGTAAAGCAAGACTATAGAGAAGAATGGAATCTTGAGAGAAGGAGTTCTACGACTTATGGATATCTGCCTAAAAAATAATAATCTATGAACTAGAATCACAATACAATGTAACTGTTATTACCGTCACACTGATACAATTAACGAACATCATGATCCAACTTCGCGCCTAACCTCTCTATTGTAGTAACCTACTATTTACTTTCAGTTATCTACTTTCTATTTATTACTTTTAAGTCAACTCTCAACTACAATTATCATTTACCTTTATTTTGGTCCTCTCGGTATTACGGTATCCAGCATTGTCTAAATAGACACTTTGTGGTTTGATCACGGGGATACCTGGCTTGGCTATTGGTTATTGTTTCGAGAAAGGTGGTTTCTGGTTCATGTATGCATTATATCGAACCTATGGGGTCACACACATAAGGTAGTTAATTTGTTGAGTCATAGAGTGATAGGAGAAAGTGTATATTGCACCGTAAAGTTCTGGAGAGATTGAGATAGCACCGGAGGGGTGGGGCTACCTCCTTCCCCATGTAGCTAGCCCCCCTCTCCCATCTATAAATAGAGAGGAAGGGGACCGCCTCGCTCCCAATGCAATTTTTGTGCCAAAGGGTTGTCCCTCTCCCTCCAATCTCTGATCTAGCAACTAGTCCCACCCAAAGGTTGCTCCTCCCTCGTCTAGTTCCCCGGTGGTTCCGAACTGTGTACGATGAAGCTTTGCCCGATCGACATCACCGTATGTGTGGACTAGCTATGGAGAGACTGTGCTTGACCAAATCTCCCTCCTTTACGTTCGAGGGACTCCGCTTGACCACGCTTCACAAATCCCCCTCCTTTACGTTCTCCTGTGGTTGTGTGTGATTGTCTGTGAAGGTAAACGGATCACTAACTCCTTGCATCTACCTAGAGTTATATGTGAATTTTTTTTATTTCTATTACGAATCCCAAAACCACGTGCGGTCATTACCGAGCCCTCCAGGCTTGAGTCAAACACATCGATACTATTGACCATCCCTTACAGACCGTCTTGGCGCTGTCAAAAGTTCTTCAAGTAGAGAGCTGACCTGATGAACCTCGGAGTGATGAAATTAATCATTTTCTCCTGCAATGTAGGTTAATAACTTTACTTTGCCCATTTCATTATATACCTATTTATATAGCCACTAGCCCTCAAGGTGCAAACTGGTGAATCAATCCAGCATGCATCGTAGATCTATAACTTTTTTTCTTGCACTTCTCCATCTAGTAGCCCTCGAACACTAGTTCGGCTGGTACAACCCGTGTTGCGGGTCTTCTTAAGTTGGGTCTTAGTAGAAATGCGTGTAGTGCATTACCATCAAGACTTAGGTCGGTAAAAATGGATGACATGAGGATGAATCTCCTCAAAATTTAGATTTTGTGCTTAAAATGCTAATCAAGTAGCCCCCAAGACTCAAGTCGGAAAAAATGGCCGACCTGAGGATCGAATCTCTTCACAATTTAGCCTTTTATGCTTAAATAATAATGATATAGTAACCCTCGAGACTCGGGACATACTGGAAAGTCAGTCTAAGGATCGAAATAGTTCTCATATGACCTGAATAAAGCATATCGTAATGCATTAGCCCAAGAGACTCAGCTCGGGTGGAATGGTCGGCCTGAGGATAGAATGTAGTTTTCAATTACACTTTTAATTAAAATATCATTGAAGCAGCCGTCGAGACTAGTCGGGTTGGAAAGCCTTCTTGAGGATCAAACAAATTACACTTAGAAGCTAGCCAGCTCAGTTGTAGTTTAAACATGGATGTAGTAGCCCCGATACTGAGGTCGAGCAAGAAGTCTGGCCTGACACTAGTGCAAACGATAGCTATCCAGACGGTTTTTACCCGTATCGCCTACGCAATTTTAAACCGTCGCCTTGCCTTCGATTAGGATAGGGGGGTCCATTACACACGGAAGCGAAAAATTGTTTATGATGAGCGACCTCGTACAAACGGTTGAAATAAAAAAACTGTGTGCAATGTAAAAGAGCATCACATACGATTAGTTCATACAAAATGTGTGCAATGTACGAATCATTGCACACGACTAATAAGAAAAAACTGTGTGAGGTAAAGATCATCACACACAATTGGCTCCAAAAAACTATTTGCAATGTGAGGATCATTCCAAACAGTTTTTCTATTCGAAGCGTGTGCAATGTGTGATCTTACTAACATATTTAATTAGGCCTAAAATCAATTATACAATAATTAATTTACTGTGATCACTTTTTCACAAACAAAGACAACAAAAAAATCATATTTAAAATCCACTATATGAAGCTAACATGATAGGTTTCAAGCTTTGTCATACAACCCAATCAAGGAAGTACAATTAAAAAAAATTCACATCACACAACTGCCTACACACAACCCCGACTCCGGAGCTTGCCTCGGCCTCAACTTGATCTTCCTGCCCCTGCTCGCCAGGCGTGCTCCGGAGAGCTCCCCTAGCGCTCCAGCGAGCTCCTCGGGCCCCCCAGGCCTTGCTACCTCGAGGCGTAGCGAGGCCATGCTCTGCCTCTTCCCATGCTTCAAAACAAGAACAATTGCTACTAGATCTCAATCTCAATATCAGTCATGTAGATGAAGATCATGAGTTAAATCAAGAAGAGGATGTCAGGAGGATGCACAAGTTGAGGCAGATAACAAAACAAATCATTTAAGCTAAACTGGTTGTAACAATGCAAGTTAACTCATGAGTACCAGGAGTACCCAAAACTGGACTAAACTGGAACGAACTACTCCTAGTTGCAAAACCATCTACTCCTACTCCTAGTTGAAAACATGAAAATTACAACAAGAAAACTCAGCTAATTGGGGATTAGCTATGTAGTAGCAAAGCATGCAGCAGTAGGCTCGCATAGGCTGCCTTTCATTTGATGAACCTATATACAGATCTACCTAAAACCCAACGTTTAATAGAAATCAAATTTCTTTTGAGTTTGTAACACGTAAGTAACTTTACTTCCATGCTAGCAATTATATGACTGAAGCAGCTATTTGTTCCAAGATAGCACAAAATAGGTTAACATGAAGTGACTAATGCAATGGAATTTCAGGAACAGAAACACAAGAAAGATGGCAGCACTTTTGGCCTGATTGGTTCTTGTTGCCAGAGTGCGGTATAAGGAGCCACTCAGATTTTTCTAGAAGAAAGAAACTCTGTAGCAGTACTCATCCCAGGCTCCATGGACGAGCTCCAAGAAACCCTGGACTAGACGCGCGTAGCCGAGCGGGAGGGGACGGCGCGGAGGTACATACCCCGCTTGAATCCAGCTTTCCGGTCAGCACCAAGAGGTTGCGGACGTGGCGACGTTCTTGAGGAATAAGAGCTCCATGGCGAAGGAATCCCTCCTCTCCCAGAGCGTGGATGCAGAGCCGTACCTCCTCCTCCGTGGCTTGGCTTCACCACGGCGCGTGATGTAGCGGGGAAGTGATAGCTTCTCGCCCCTCATTGGTTACCCCAAGTGGAAGGTTGAGATGCAGATAGTGGAAAATTTCTCTCAGTGAAGATATCAAGATTTATTGAACCAGCATAACTTCAAGGGCTGCAAGTAGATGTCAACGGCGCCATAAGTTTGCTTGTGGCGGGGGAGTTGTCGTGGACTTGCACACAGAAACAAATAACTTTGCTCCCAACGAGTACAGAGAGGTTGTCAATCTCTCCAGCCTTGTTGTTTACAAAGGATCAAAACACAAAAGGAAATAGTAGTGGTGATTGCAACAGAAAGTAAATTAATGAAAGTAGTAAATTGGAGCGGTGTAAACTATGATGAAAATATGGACCGGGGTACCATGACTTTCACTAGTGATGTCTCTCTCCTAAAAGACGATAAACAACTATGTTGGATGAACAAATTACAGCTTGGCAATTGACAGAATTATAAACGCACTGCAATACTAATTATGCTACAAGAAAGCTAGAGGCTCAAACGTATGTGCATTACACCAAGACGAGCAGACCATTTATTCATCATCATCTAATCACTAATCCTCCACCTTGAGATATCAATCCAAAACATCTCGCCGGTATTAAGTTGCGAACCCCTGCCAAATTGTAGGATCAAAGCAACAGACAACTGAATAAATACTCTATGCGTAATGTAAGCAAACCTTGCAACCGCAGTTACAAGCACCATTATTTTCTCCCTGGTGGCAACAACACATCCCCTAGTCTCATGTTTTTGTCACTCAAGCTAGACATCGAGGGGATGAATCCACAATCATGCATAACGCTCCCTCTTGGAGTTACTATCTACTACTTGGCCAAAGCAATACAAAGCAACGGAGAACATGCAAGAATACTGAAGAACTAATAATAAAAAGGTAAACAAAATATATTACTCATCACAATCTGAACATAATCGCATAATCCATCGAATCACAGCAAACACACCATAGCAATACATAAACTAATACATAAGTATCTTGATCATGTAGGGCAGCTCACAAGGGCAAAAAAATGAGGCACAAGATTGGAGAGAAAACATCATCTAGCTACTGATCATGGACACATGGTCCAAGAGGAACTACTCACGGCACATCCAGGAGGCCCTCATGGTGGTGGAGAACCCTCCGGAGGTGAATCCTCCCTCTAGCAGGTTGCCGGGACAGGGTCTTCTGGCGATCCTGATCTCGAGATCACGGCGGCGGCGGAACAATGGTAAAAATCGCGTAACGGGGCTCCTCCCGAGGGTTTCTATATCGAGGGTAATATATAGGAGAAAGGGGGGCGAGGGGAGGTCCCACCTGACCAGGCGGCCAGCTGTCGTAGCCTCCCCCTGGTCGCGCCGTGTGGCAACCTGGTAAGGGGTGGGCCCACTCTGGCTCTCCTTCGGGCTTCTAAAGTCTTATATCGCGCTGATTTTTTATCTGATTTTTTCGAGCACTTTAATAATTGGTATTTTCCTGCAATGCATGGACAACAGCATAGAGAAACTGGCATTGAGGCACTGAGTTAGTAGGTTAGTCCAAATATGTTGAAAAAGGTATAAAGTGTAGCAAAACATATAGTAAAGTCACTAATATAAGTATGGAACAAGAAGAAACTATAGATACATTTGGGACGTATCAGCGCGCGGATCAGAAGACCCTGTCGTGGCCGGGGCGGATCTGAGTGAGCTCTAGACTCGCCGTCCTCGCCCGAAACCCTAGCCACGGGTCTGATTAGGAGAGGCCTTGAGCGCTGGATCTAGGTGGAGGGAAAGTTGGTGGGAGCTTGAGCGGGTAGGGAAGCATGGTGCGCGGCGCCAGAAATGGCCATCGTGCGTGGTGGCGGTGGAGGGGAGAACATGGGGAGAGGGAGAGAGTAGGGGGCGAGGGGCTTGGGTGGGGATCATGAGAGGGAGAGAGGAGACTGGGATATGTCCCGTCTTTTTAGATGGATGGCTGAATGTGGCATGGAGAAAAAGATAGATGGATGGATGTGAGCTATGTCATCAATCCATGGCATAATTGGTTCCACCAATGAAAATTAAATTTATGTAAAATTAAATTATATTAATTAAATGATTTAAATATAGCAAACGAGTTCTGAAAAGTTCCAAATTTAACATGAAGAATGTGTACGTTGAGTGTAGAAAAAAAATTCAAGGTCAAAGGATGAAGTGAATGTCAATTTCTTTTCAAACTTGGTACGTTCTCTCTTGAAACCATGTTTCTTGATTGGAGATGGTTTGTCTTGTAAAGAGTGCATATCAAAAAAATTGTGAAACATTCTCAATTTTTTATCACAATATACTAAGGTCATATCATGATACCATGCCAAATTTCATCCTTTTCAGACTTCGTTTACATTTTGTAGAATTAAATAACCAACAAAATTCATGTTTGCAGTGGACTTTTATTACATAAATGTTTGAAATTTTGTTTCAATTCTTGTATAAGTTATTTACATATACTCGGTATCTTGTATGTGATTTTTCAAACCACTTTTATGCATTATTTCGTATACTCCTAGTTCAAATTTAAATTATAACCATTAAATGCACTAAATGGCTAAAATATAGCAAACGAGCTCTGAAAAGTGTCAAACTTTAACATGAAGGATATTATGGTGTCTGTTGAGTGCCGAAAAAAATTCAAGATTAAACGATGAAGTGAATGTCAATTTGTTTTCAAACTTGGTACGTCACCTCTCGATATCATGTTTCTTGATTGGAGATGGTTTGGTTTGTAAATAGTGTATATCAAAGCTTTTGTGAAACATTCTTAAATTTTTATCACAATATACTAAGGTCTTATTATGATACTATGCCAAATTTCATCCTTTTTCAGACTTCGCTTACATTTTCTAGAATTAAATAACCAAGAAAATCCATGTTTGTGGTGGACTTTTGCTACATAAATGTTTGAAATTTCGTTTCAATTCTTGTATAAGTTATTTACATTTACACAGTATCTTATTAGTGATTTTTCAAACCACTTTTGTGCATACCATAAACTCGTAGTTCAAATTTTAATTATAACCATTAAATACCCATAAATGCACTAAATGGCTAAAATATAGCAAACGAGCTCTAAAAAGTGCTAAACTTTTATATTAAGAGTTTTATGGTGTATGTTGAGTGCAGAAAAAGAAAATCAAGGTCAAACGATCAAGTGAATGTCAATTTATTTTCAAATTTGGTGTGTCCCCTCTTGAAACCATGTTTCTTTATTGGAGATGATTCGGTTTGTAAAGAGTGTATATCAAAACTTTTGTGAAACATTCTCGATTTTTTATCACATTATACTGAGGTATGACCCCATGCAAAATATAATCTTTTTCAGACTTTGTTTACATTTTCCAGAATTAAATAACTAATAAAATCCATGTTTGCGGTTGAGTTTTACCACATAAATGTTTGAAATTTATTTTCAATTCTCGTATAAGTTATTTACATATACTCGGTATCTTGTATGTGATTTTTCAAACCACTTTTGTGCATTATTCCATTTACTCATAGTTCAAATCTGAATTATAACCATTAAATGATCATAAATGAAAAATGGCTAAAATATAGCAAACGAGGTTTAAAAAGTTCCAAAATTTAAAATGAAGGATTTTATGGTGTATATTGAATGCATAAAAAAGTTAAGGTCAACCGATGAAGGGAACGTCATTTGTTTTAAAACTTGGTACGTTTCCTCTTGAACGACAGTTTTTTTATTAGAAAAACGTGTGCACCATATCACACATGGTTGCGTTTTTAAAACCGTGTGGGATGACAGGCGTACATCACATATAGATTATTTTTTTATATGTGCGTCTTGGTGGTTGTTGGATCTCATGGAGATCAACGGTGATCATGCGTGATCCGTGGAAGGCTCTTTTCGACCAATCAAAATGCGATCTGTTTAACTAAAATTGTGTGAGATGACAAAGTACATAGCACACACATATCTATAATACTATAATAGATCATCCCCACTATCTTATCTATTTTAACATGCAAGCATGCCACATCATCACACAATTATGAGTGGGATAAGGCCCACCTCAACATGCAACCATGCATGAGACTAGACCCACCATCACATTTAACCATGCATGGAAATATATTTTTTATTTTCTTACTATATTTATATTCAAAAAATATAACTAAACATAATCAAATATAATAAGTTATATGTTTTTAAATTTTTGGTTCATTTGCTATTAATCTATATATTTAAAATTGACATAATTAAATTTTGTTGAAATATAGGCGACTAATTCCCGCAACAAAGCGTGTGGTATCATCTAGTTTTAGAAAATGCAAGCATGCCACATCATCACACAATTATGAGTGGGATAAGGCCCACCTCAACATGCAACCATGCATGAGACTAGACCCACCATCACATTTAACCATGCATGGAAAAATATTTTTTATTTTCTTACTATATTTATATTCAAAAAATATAACTAAACATAATCAAATATAATAAGTTATATGTTTTTAAATTTTTGGTTCATTTGCTATTAATCTAAATATTTAAAATTCACATAATTAAATTTTGTTGAAATATAGGCGACTAATTCCCGCAGCAAAGTGTGGGGTATCATCTAGTTTAAAAAAATATGTGCACGGCATCACATGCAATTGTATTCATACAACTGTGTGGGGTGGTAAACTATATCGCACACACATCTTTTATAAAAACGTGTGCACGATATCATACACAATTGTATTCATTAAACAGTGTGGGATGACAACTACATATCACACACATCTTTTATAAAAAGCATGTGCACGATATCACACACAATTGTATTCATAAAATGGTGTGGGATATCAAACTACATCACACACACATTTTTTTATACAAAACGTGTGCACGGCATCTCACACA
>CATLOQ010000156.1:0-17518 GCA_950022295.1 Bromus sterilis
TATTTTTTCTAAGCCTTCGTCGTAGCTTATCTTCCCTATAGTGAAGTTGAGTGAATTTCCAACCGTCACTACAACATCAGGTAGCTGACTACTGTCCAGCTGTCCCACGACCAGTTTAGTGCTTCAGGTTGTGCCAATGGAGGTTTACAAGTTAATTGTGTCCGGCTCAATGAGGTTACATTACAGAATCCATTACCAATTCTAACCATTATATCGTATTCTGAAGAGGCTCGATCGAGATTGCTTCCGTTGATTGTCAAGTAGTCGCTCTTGTAATATTTGATTTTTTCGGGAAAAGGCTTGTATTCTGGATTTGAGTAGCATGAGGAACGCTGGCAGACGATTTCCTTGACGAGTTGCCAAATTGTGAACACTTTCCACACTATCCATGAAGAAACCATAGTCAAAGCTCTGCAGGTTCTTCTGGACTTGGACGGTATGGGTTGACGCGCTCTTCTGGAACGAAAGGGCTAAGACAGCTCATGTCTGTAGCATTTTCAACTTGGCATGATCCGTTATACTTAAAACTATCTGCGATGACGTAAAACCTCGGCTCCTGAATACACAATAAATTTTTACCTTTCACATGGACAGCAATACCACCAGCAGGAATACCTTTGGGGGGGTGGGATAGACAAATCCAACCCTATTATGGTGAGTTAACGCGGCTTGCGATGATGTAACTATTTCGACTTCAGGATCTTCAACATAAAGAAAATCGTAGTCTGGAAATGTACGCTCTTCGTTGTCAAATTTGATGGACACTTTCTGAGCTCCTGGTCTATCCACAGGACTTGTAAGGCATTCGACTCGGTCTGACTGTCTACCGATGATATGACAAGGCGCTTCGCCCTACAAATACGTCAGCTCTCGAGCCTGCGTTCATGTCGAGACCCCCAAAGCACAAGTTTCGTTCCACCAGATTTTGGACCCTTACTCGGTATAATCGATATTATCCTAAGGTTACTACTTTCAAGTGATTTTGTTAGACTATCAGTAGTTGCCGTCGTGATTGTTGTGTGATTACATTCACCTCGCTTCTGATAAGATAACCAATACAAACTTTCCTGGTTGGCTTCTGCACAAGAGCTTTTTGTTGAACACCTATTACCATTTACTGAAGGACACCAACCACAGTGAGGATCATGAGCACCTAAACATTCAGCACAAGTTTTTGTACTGATTGCCACTCTTCTCCACTTTGATCAGAAAAATTTTCTTATCATTCATAACGTATAGAAATTCGGCGGTTTTATCACGGCGCTCAAATCGCATGTCAGGATTGATTGGTGCCTTTCTTGCTGGGGTCACAACAAAAGAATTGGAATATTCTTTTGCCAATCTAGCGGCCTCGACAACCAGGCGTCGTAGTTGTGACCATTTCGATGTTCCCAGATAAGCCACACGGTTAGCTCGTTTGTTGGACTAGCAGCAACTGCAGTTATGGATACATTGTTGTATGCGATCACAGGACTTGTTTCTATTGGGAATTGACCCATTAATTGGATTGTTAACATCCATACCACAGAAATCATCAGTTATTTGCACTTGAGTTTTGAATACATGGCTCAGTAGGGCTTATAAAATCTAAGCCTTGCTCTTCCATTTCCGTTAAAGCAAGATTGTATATTTTGAGTAAATGCATCGTGAATGTTTGGCAGGGAATATACGCCACAAGGCTGATTGCTGGCTTGGCTCATTGTAAATATCACGTTTGTCTGTTGACTTAACAAATGCAACATATAATACCTCATCGTTTGTTGGTAATGTCTAAAGAGTTGGCGAGATTTAAACCGGGTTTGCCAACATATGCAGCTTGAGCTAAATTGTAATCGATTTCATCGTTTCGACAGACTAGCGCCACTTCGACATAGGAGTGATAATTGACATCTTTATGACAAACTCGGGCTAATTTTGTTATGAATGGTTTTGGAGAATTGTTGGTTTTCTTCTGGACAGTGACGAAGTATGAAAAGCCTCTTGACGAGAACCCGTGGATGTACGTGATAGGGAACCTATCTCTGGACAAGCGAGTTCACAGTCAATCGAGTGCCAGAAGCCACATTGCTAGATTGCAAAATTGAACATTGTATCTTGATGCAACGATCGACTACTGACAGCCGGCACTTCAGCATTGTAAGGCCCAAAGACCTGTGTAACTAGCTCCAACATACAGGACTGGTTGTTGACGATTGGAGATTGATTTTGGACCTGGGGCTACGAAGGCTACAGTAGATGCATATTGCGAATTTGCAACAACTGACTCGTTTGCGGGAATCTCATAATTTGTAATATTATCAAGATTATGTAGTGCAACAAACACCCTGATACAGAGTGCCGCAGCTGATCAGCCATGAGGTGGGTTTAGTATTGCTGTATTGCTGATGTATAAGTAAAGCTTGCTGATTGGGCGTATCAAAAAAGTTGTTTGGTGATGATGATATTGATGGTGAAGAGTAATGACTATTTGATGATGGTAACGGTGATGGTGGTGTAACTGGTAATGTTGAAGCATGTGGCATCAAAGATGATACAGTTGATTTGGGTGTGTAATTTGTAGTAAAGATAACTAGTGCTTTATTAGAATAATTCATTGGCTTCAGTTCTATATTAGGACAATTTCCAGTGACAGGGGCATTCATAATTATCTAGCGCCGGGCCCATGTGAGCTTGAGCTTCTAGTTTGAGATCAGATGAAAGCTGATAAATTTTGTTGACTGCGCCAATGTAAACCCGCTTTTGGCCTGAATGTTCATCGATGGTCATATGTAGCAATTTCCCATCAATCATAGGATCCTCCCCATGAAGCTTGGGACAAGATTGCTCCCATGACTGTAACTAAATGAGCCATAGGTGGCTAACTTAAATGCCAATAGAACGAGCAATAATACGGCTTGCATGTTTCTTTTAACCTATCATACAATTTTATATGTGTGTATATATATTCAAGTAAATCAATATCTATCTATGCGGCTTGTTTGCGTGGTAGCCAACAATCGTTGTCGAGTTGATGATCATGTTTTCATAGCAATATTGAAACAATCACAAATTAATTGAATACACAGGATATATCTATGATTAATTGAATACACAGGATATATCTATGATGATGATAATAATATTGATGATGATTGGCAATCAATGGGGCCAGTTGTCTTGGTCTGTTGAGACAGTTCAAAGTGTCGATCGTCACTCAATATAATAGATTATTTGGGCGACTTAATAAGACTTAAAAAATATGAATTTTTGGTGACGTCAAAAGGCGGTGTTAGTGTGTTTTGTTTATGACAAGATTGAATATTTGGCTAAATATGATTGATATTCGTTAGAAGCTAAGATTGTGTTGGAATAAAGTTTAAGTATTCGATTGTTGCCGTTTATTGCCTAGCAGTTTGTTCGATTCCGCGATCGTCTCGCCTTTGCGCCACCAATCGAACTTTGGTTTCTTGACAAGAGAGAAATAATGATTCCGAGATGCGAGGATAAATTTTTCGCTTGCGCTTGCAATTCTCTGCGCTTCTTGTGTGTGTGTGTGTGTGTGTGTGTGTGATGTAGGTTGCGGGTTTCTTGTTATGAACAATTTTCGCATTGGAATAACATTTTCCCTGATTTTGTTATGGAACAAACTTTTTTGCATGCTTTCTGTTGTTTCTGGCTCGAATTTCAGTGCAACTCTCCCGAACTCTTGAGCTCGTACCCCAAATTTATAGTTTCGGATGCTAGATTTGCCACGCCTTCTCTATTAAAAAGACGAGCGCGTTAGCCTAGCACGGTTCTGGATTCGAAGCGGACTTACACGCCCACACTTTAAGAATAAAACTTACGTTAAGCGTCCGAAATAATAACCCGCGCGCGGAACCTCCCGTTATCAGGCATTCAAGCGCACAAATTTGGGCAATTCTTTTCACCCCAACAGAAACCCGCAATCAACTTTGATGTTTTGTTCGTTCGTTTGTTCGATAGTTCGCTGTGCTGCTGTTGGCCAAGTTGCCAAATTTCAACCCATCGCGAGCGCTCAAGCTCTCGTGCGCACACAGTCGCACAGACGAACTGGCAACGGCCAGACAAGCCAACTGGCGACGCTCGCGCTGACGCACAAACGCGAGACCGACTTTATCCGATGGCCAGCCGATGTGAAAAAAGACGCTCCACAAAGAGAGAACACAGAATCCTTCACATTTGCAATGAGCAATGCGCCGCAATCTGACGCTGTGCTCTGTTGTGCCGTCCGAACTTCCCAACGCAAGAAGTTGGGCGAACAACATTGCATTGCAATGAACGGTTAAAGGCACACACAAGAAGTTTAGGCCCTTCTGCGTTGGATAATTACGCAACAGCAACAGCACCAACACAACACACAATGCGCTCTCCCTGTTGAATTGTGCGCTCCCTTGTAACGGCGACAGCCTCTTGAGCCGCCAGCTGAGGAAGCGCCAAATTGCATGGATACATTTGCACGACCACCGCCACCAGCCGAGTGTGACTCACTCCACTTGCCAGTATTGCTGCTGCTGCTGGCGCTGCGTCTGTCTTGAGTTCGCCCTTTTGAAGGGCAGATAAAATCGTGTAATCTGCAGATTGCATCATCATTTCCCAGCCACACAAAGACTGACAACAACAATGCGCTCGCTCTCCGGAGGCTTCCTCTTGAGACGCTTTCCTGCAACCAGTATTTTGGCCTCCTTCCTTTTCGCTTCAAACTCTTTGGCCACTTGCGCCGGTTCGAAAGTGTCTGCTGTCTGGTTTCCTTCACCAACACTGCCACAGTAATGCACCCAAGGCATCTCTGAGAGAAAGAGAGAGAGAGAGAGAGCCTTTTCCATTCGAGCTCATGCGTAATCTTTGAGATCCTCCGCTCGGAAGAAGAGGCCACAAAGAAGCACGCGAGCAAATTTGTTATTGAATGAGGGAAACTCAGTTCGGTGTAGCGCCGTGAAAGTGCGCCTGCCAAGTACTGTCTGGTCGAGTCGCAGCAATGTAGCTTGGAAGCCCCCTTTGGAAGGATCCAAAACACCAACGCCAAGATGATAACAGTTCGTTTGGGCCCACTTCGTTTCTTGGCTACTGGGTAGGCGGCTTCCGGGGAGCTTCTCTCGGTCGAACGCAAGAGTGAATATGATGCGCTCGAATCCGACAAGGAGTCTCTTTTGGCCCAAAACGCAACTTGATCCTACTCCACCTCATGGCGCCCGCATTCTTGAGGTAAAACTCGAGCGCGCTTGGCCCCCTTTCACTCCTTGATGATGAGATACTTTCTTATACGCGCGCGCGCGCGCGCTGCCACCAGGCTAGGATGTTACATAATAATCAAAAACAGGCACACAAAGACCCAGACGGGCGGCACTCTCTTTGGAATGCGCGACAGCTTTCGCGTGTCCCCAATGACCTCAAGCTAGCACCACCGCTGGTGTGACTTACTCGAGTTGTTCGAAACTTTCAGGCAAAGACGCAAGCGGCTGCACCTCGATGATGAATCTGGCAGCTCAGGCTTTGCCGTCGTCCAATTGGCACGAGCTTCAATCTCTCGTGCATCCCGTCCAAATATAACTCCTCATGCTGTAGTCTGCACGTCCATTTACTTATCGAGAGCACCCATCTTTTGTACACTCGACGCAAGCACCACGAGCAAACTGTCTGTGGGCATTCGTGCCACCGCCACCACCACTGGACATGGACTACGAAGTGCAAGAGACAAATAAATCAATGATTGGCTTGCATCAGAGCGCTGTCGTTGTCGACAGGACGTGGCGGTGTGTTTGAGAGAGCTGGACGAGCGACGACGACGATGATGATGATCTACATTTGGCCGAATGCATTTGTACGACGAAGAGAGCCGTCGAGTGTTGAACGGCACCCGGCAATGGTTCGAACATCCGCTAGCGTTGGCGACCAGATGATGACATCTGGTTGTGCTTGCATGCAGTGTCGACGGCGGTGGCTTAGCTCTTTTTATCTGACCCAACCAATTCGTTGAATGTGCTTCGTGGATGAGGAAATGCAAAGTCCAACTGTGGAATGGATTCAGCGACGAAAGACATTTTCCCAGCTCAACCTCGGCGAGCCTCTTCATCGTTAGCTGCGCCGAGTGGTTGCGAGGCGGCCCAACGCTGATTGTCTGATGGCTGGGCTGGGCCGAGGGGGTCCCGCGGGGAAAAACTAAGCGCCGCCCAAATGGCCCCCAAATCGTTGTCGTTTATCGAACCGTCGTCGTCGTCGTCGTCGTTTCTTAGTTGTCGGCTTAAGCGCAAGCGATTCGTCCCGCTGCCTGGAACTATTTGAGCGCTGCTGACCACCGCAATTGTTTCTGGATTTGCTTCATTCCAGTGCAATGCTCTATTGGTTGCTCCTCCTCCTTCTTCTTCTTCTTTGATTGATTCCTTTGGATGAGCGCCGCCGTTGTTGCCGAGACGAAAATGGTTTCAGCGTTCTTAAGCCCAATCGAAACAATCAAAGCTAATCGATGTCATGCAGTTTGACGCCGACCTGCAACTACTACTTGTTGGTTTTGATCGTCACCATCATCATCATCGCGTCGTCGTCGTCGTCATCTTGCCAGAGTCCACAAATTTGGCCCGCTAATCCAGGTCTGACCGCTTTGCCCAATGAGCAACCATTCGGGACGAACTCATTCCTGGGAACTCGCGCCGGCGGCAGGTTTGTTTGTCTTAGGTGGGTTGCACTCGCATGAGAGCAACATCGCGCGATGCCCATGAATCACTCGGCCAGTCGAATCATGACAAACGTTCCTTGTTGGCGGAGTAATTTATCGGCTTGAGTCGAGTGAGAGCCTGTCCAAATGTCTTTGTCTGCGAGTCCATCGAGCGCTCCTGTGAACTTCACAATGGATAGTTCGGTAAACGGCGCGTTTTAGCTTGCTTCCTACCTGCGGGACATCATCGTCGTCGTCGTCATGCGCCGAACGGACATCATCAGAGATGCTATCAGCGACGGTCGAACTCGCTCGCCGACGCTGTAGCCAATGCAGCCATAAATGTCCCAGACATTTGGTGGCGACAGTCATTCTCTTCAGCAGGAACGCATCACGCTTTACCATCCAACACTGGCTGCACATATCTTCACTCTGTTCGAGCACCGAGTCCTCCGGCTACAAATGTTCGCATCCGTACCAACAACAACAACAACAACAACATTAACTGGCTCTTGGTAACCATCATTGCGGACGACGCGAAGCTTTAGCCCGAGGCCGTCGCGCTGAAACACGTCTCGGGCTCATCTCGGACGCTCGCTCGAACAAACCCGATCAAGGCCGACTTTAAAACATAGACGTCTTGCAGATGGCTTGGAGGCGCCCGCAGCAAGAGTATTGAGTCAACCGCAATGTATTGCGGCTCGCGCATCACACGTCTGATCAGTTTCCTATTAAAACTTTTGCGCCTTTCCCTTCCTTCCCCCCCCCCCGATTTGTTGTTGGTCCTCCTCGTTGGCGTTCAACACGCGCACCGGGCCGAGAACGCTTTCGCGCCGCACCCGCCACCGCATAGTTGCTTCGGCGGGCCCCATCAACCAGCCAACTAATGTTGTTGGTTGGTTTTTGGAAATTTATTGAACAAACCGTTTATGACAAGTCGCGAGCAATGCGCACAAGAGGGATCTTCTTCTGGCGGCGTACATATTTGCGCCGGTCCGACCGTGGCCGGCGGCGGGCGTGTGTCGTGTGTACGCAAGTCGGCCAGACAAGACCCTTGCAGTCTGGCATCGTGAACTTTGGGGGCTCTGCAGCGTTCCGCAGAGATCGTGTTAGGTCCTGGTGAGCTCTGGCCAACGCGCCGCCGCCGCCTGTCTGTAAGTTTGCGCGATCGGCATGCACATTTGGAACGAATCTTCATTATGCTCATAATTTATTGTATTCAGCGCGCCGGCCACGGTGGATGTCGAGCCGGAGGGCCAAAGTTGGCCAGCCCACAAGGGCTGGAAAACAAAAAGCAACCATTGCCAAGCGGCACTGGCCCGTTCGCAGCCGGCGGCCAGCGCACGACGCGGCCGTCGGTCCCTCAAGGCACTCGAGGGGGCAGCTTGTTCGCACCGCCGAACGCTCGCCGGCACGAAGAAGCCAAAGACATCCTTCTGGTTTAATTTCATGTTAGTTCTGGCTTGTGAGTGTATGTGTGTGTGTGTGTGTCTGTCTGTCTGTCTGTCTGTCTGTTCAACAAACGGACGGACGAACGAGGCCGGCAACTAGCAAGCTTGGAGCCGAGCAAGTGAGAGGCCAGCTAGTGAGAATTATACATTAATGAAAAAACATCTCCGACTGTCCGGCAAGCGGGCTTCGCGTGCGCTCGTGTTGTTGTTGTTTGCACTTGAAAACTAAATGATATGAATTCCAATGAGCTTAGCAAGCGCATGCGAAAGTCGGCCACTTTCAAGCGACGACGGCCAGCTTATTTGAGTTAGTTAGCTAGACAACAACTGCTGGCGGTAGCGACCGCCACTGGCACTGCGCGCACTAATAATTAAATGAAAAGCGTTGCTAACGTGATTGAATTTGTTGCTCTAGCTTGTTTGTTGTGTGTCGGTGCGTATGCAATGTGAGACTATCCAAACGCCAGCGTAACCAATTGCGGGTCCACTTGCGTCCAGTTGCAGAGAGTTGAACTCAGTGCGAGCGCTCGTTCTATCTGCAAGCTTCGTTAGCCAGCCAGCATCGGCTAGAGCGCGCGGCCAGCGCGGACAACCAAACCTTTCAGCACGGTGGCGCAGCAACTCTGCGTCGGAATCCTCGCAACTCTGGCGAGATCGTTCACGAGACGAGCACGACGGCCAACGACCGGCCAAGATAAGCCCACACACTGGCTTTGTTCCAAACGATGGGGCGGCCACTCTCGTCGTGAAATGACCCGTTCAGTTTATTAGCGCGCAGCTGGACAAAGATAGAGAGAGAGAGAGAGAGAGAGAGAGTCTGATGTGCTCGACGCGGTTGCCGCCACCTTCCTGTATCTCGCTACAGCTCTAACTGGCTCACTTTATTTGAATGAGCAAATTTTGTCATCACCAAAGTCGCCACTGCTGCGCTGATGCCAGCCTGCTTTCCGCAAACATCATCAACTGCCGCCCCCTCTCGACCATGTCGACCAGAACTCATCCGCAAGACTCCAACAACGCCCAACTTCCAGCTTCTCTTCCTAGGTGCGTACGACCCATTTGTACCCCCCCCCCAGTCCCGCCGCACACTGACTCCCCCTTTCCCCCGACACCCCCTCCAAGGATAATAAAGGTCTTGGCGTTGTTTGTTGCCTCTCTTTCCGGTGTAGCTCATGGCCGACTACTCGCGGCGCTGCAGGAACAAGATTTGCAGGCCACACAACCACGGCTGGAACAAATCCATTTCAATTCGAATGCCTCGCCAAAAGAAAGCAATTCTCGGCATACTCACACACACACCACTTACAAGCCAGTTCTTTGTCGCGCTAAGTTTTCTTTCACTCATCGAACTCGACATGTCTGGCTAAACCAGCTTTTCGATTTGCTAACGCACTCGAGTCGTTGTCACGCCTGTTAATTGTTCATTTAGATTCTAGCTTGCGGATGCAGCTCAGCAGCTCCTCTCGTCGACAACTACTTCCAACTTTGGCCTCCGACTGCTTTAGTTCTCGCGAACAAGACAAGCCAGTTTCAATTAAATCACCAACATCGCCATGATTATTGTCGTTGTCCACGTCGGCATCACAACGAAAACGAGGCAGAGCAAGGAAGATAGACCAGCAAAGTTGCTCGTCTGGCTCGTCTCAAGCCACTGGCTATGTTAATATATCAGCCAACAGCCGAACGCGGCTCTTTCTCACATTGCCATATGCCACCGGAGCGCGGCAAATTCTCGTTCGGCCAGTCAGTTGGTTGGTCACTGTTGGCTAAGATGCAGTTTGAGTAGACCCAAGTGTGCCTTACTCGCTCTCATTTCTGCTTGTTCTCCACGCGTATCAAGCACTCATTAGTCTTCTCGTACGAGTGCAAGTGTTCACACAACTCGTAAGTCTAGTGCGGTGCCAGAGGTGCAAACGACGAAGAAGAAGACGCGAGCTTCTAGCCAATAAATGGGCTCACTTGTGTCTTGGTGCCGTATGGTCTCATGGCGGAGATGCTCACAGGGACTGCTGCTTCAAGGGGGAGCTTGGAACAGAGAACGGGCGCTGTCCTTTCTCGACTTTTGGTGGATTTGTGTGCAGTTGCGAGACAACCTCGTGATACAAGTCGAGGCTTCTGTTGGCCACGGACAGTGCAAGTCATCGGCGCTTCATCTCAGCGCCCCACGTCGTCTCTCGTGTCGACTTGAACGTCGACGAACACGCAGACTTGATGAACAAACACAAACTGATCGAGTTTGTTCAAATTTAGACCCAACACCGCGGGACACGACGAGTCGGCCGTGACGCAACGACTAACTCGACAAACAATCCCACTGGACATTGACCTGGGCCGTGCTCAATTACTTCCATCCCCTTGTGCACTTTACCTTTCGATTTGGAACACCCAAAGTCGCTTGGCGAAAGTCTCACGTTTGCGTGTCCATTTTGTTGCAGCGTGCCGCTGATGTTCTAGCTGAAAATCTCCCAACAAACACTAAGGCGTACACCATTCTCGAACACTTTGCTCGGCGCCGTCAAATTTGTTGTGAGCTTGTCCGGAGGTTGTGTTACAGTCGAATTTGTTGGCTGCCGGCGAACAACTAGAGCACAGGATTGCTGAGTCGCTCGACCGGATGAGCGAAGGTGATTGGTGGCGGCGGTCTGGGCGGCAGTGAGATGGTCAGTTATGGAAAAAGAAAGGCCGCTGATTGCGTGGCGCTGTGGAGTTTGTACTTGATCATCAACAACGGGATGAGCCGTAATGTGTGTAAGCTAGCAAACTGATTTTTGGCAAAGCCACGTTTAGCTAACAGCAAGAAGCTAACAGTAGGTAGGCAAACACACACACACACACACAGACAAACAACAGTTGGCGGCGACAGCGATCTCTCGAGCGAGAGTGACTCGGCAAGGTATCCAAGTGACTCCAGGGGCTTGGCAACGGATCGAAGCCATGTTGGCAGCTGGCAAACATTGTCCACTATCAGCGATTTCGATCAAAGCCAATGACGGCGGCCAAGATTGTGAAAAGGGGCGGCGATAATAGATACTTTCTTGGCGCTTTTCTTAAAATTTCCCGATAGCACAAGCCGATCGGCTCCCATGATTGGATGTGTTTCCTTTGAGAGTGGCCGCCATCGCAGTTGCGCAACAAAGTCGCACCCTAAATCAATTCCTCGCCCGCCCTCTCTCTCTCATTACGCCACCAGAGGCGATTGTATCGATGGCGGCATCTTTTCCTTCTCGTGTGTCTAACTGTGAAAAGGAGTTGTTACACTTGTTCATGCAACAAACCAACGTAGTAAAGCCAAACTGATAGACGACTTCAAAAGGCAGCGGCGCGCTCATATTTTATGTCCAATTGTCGAATAATGGAGACGGAATGGACAAGAGTCGCAAATCATGCCCATGATAAGACCACAACAACATCGAGCGAGACAAACCACAGCCAAAGAGGAAGTCTGAGACACTCGATGATGATGATGATGATGATGATGATGTTGGTTGTGATGCGGCTTTAGATCTTCGTCTGCGATTCAAACACAGGCCAAAGAGAGCGGCCACTATTTTCGGCCAGCCTCTGCCGCCGGATTCAATTTGATTTAAGCTCGAGAGTGCAAATCTGTGAGTGTGGCGCTGCTAAGGCTCCCTCTTTGCTAGAGATCGGCGTGATTCTCCATCGTCGACGAGCTCCATTCTAGACGCAATCAGTCGCAGTTGGCGTTTCGGGCGCTCTCGTTCGCCTCCTCTTGGCCGTTCATGATTTATTTTCCTCGAGCTCGTCGTAAAGCGTCGCCTCAGCAACGTTGCCCAAACAGCCGGCTCACTCTTCTTCGCTCTTCGTCTGGCTTATTGTGAGGCACAACAACGCGGCACTTTGCGGTCAAAACCAAAAATGAGACTTTTGAGTCAACTGACACGAACTTTATTCGGTGTCGGGTGAGTTGTTCTATCCGGCCATTGCGTGGCCAGCAAGGCCTGTTTGCCTTGAAGAGACAGACGGCGACGACAGGACGTCTCTGGAATGCGAATGCGCGCCATTGCCGCCGCCGCCGCCGCGACATCTGCCGAACAAAACTAACTGAACCACTTGTCAGAGCCAACTTGACTTGACCACTGCCACCATCGTCTCGTATCGACACCGCAACTCATCTCGCAGCTCGCCTAATTGTGTGACGAGTCGCATGATAATGACAACAATAATAACTGCAGCAATAACTCCTTACTCAAACACTCTCTTGCTTTGCAATCTCGCCGACGCCGCCGCCGAGCTTGACATCTGCTGGACGATGCGAGGAGATACCACAAAGTTGGCCGCAGAGCGCTTGTCTTGCTGTTTGGCGATCATTTATCATCCACTTCTGGCGACGCGCGCCGAGCCGCTTTCGAGAATCAGGCTTGCCATCGGCGATAGACCACAGTGGCGTGAGGTTTGAATTTCGTGTGTGGGCGGTGAGCCGCCGCGGCCAATGGGCCAGAGCGATCGAGAACTTTTATTATTGGTCACAAGTGGCGTCTGGCTGAAACTTGAGCTGGCGCCAGACGAGTGGAGACTGTAGCTGACGGCACTTGTTGACGTTGTTGTTGTTGTTGTTGTTGTAGTCGATGGTTACGCAGATGCTGCTCTACTATCAATCGAACCCACACGAGAGAAGTGGTCAGCGGTTTCAAGCTCAACATGTGTGTCTATGTGTGTTTGCAAGTTGTTTCGCGCCTGCAAACAAACAACTGAACCGCTAAACTCGTAACTCGAACTCTGAATTTGAATTTGAATGCGCAACTCTTCTGCCTGCCCTGGCCAGTGATGGCCAACTGCCATCACTCGGCAGTTTCATTAAATCTCAACGCGCAATAAATAGGCGCGATCCAGCCCATATGAGAGCACTGCTTTTGTGTGTGCCACCATCACGAAAGGCTAGGATAGCTTGTTGCGATATTTGCAAGTGTTGCTGGCCGATGTGATGGTCAGCGCTTGTTGAACCATTGTTTATTGGGCGCGGTCCAGCTTGCATAATACGAACGGTTAACGTCGTTTGAACTAGCAGAAGCAGAAACGACAACCGGTACTCGCTACTAACTCGCTCTACACATAACTCTCTTTTTAGCAAGTTGTTGACGTTGCCATTGCGTCTGCCAAACTCTAGCCTGGGTTTAGGGTAGACAGTCGTCGAGAGGTTCGCAACAGCAAACAACAACAACAACAACAACAACAACAACAACAACAACAACAACAACAACAACAACAACAACAACAACAACAACAACAACAACAACAACAACAACAACAACAACAACAACAACAACAACAACAAGCGAGCACAGGCGGCACGCTGGCCATGGAAAGCAAGGAGACTGTTTGCGCAAATTAGTGCCGGTTTCGGAACGAGTTCGAAGCCGGCCAGCCTGATTGTTGTCGGCTTCTGAGCATCAAACTGGCCAGGCCTGACCAACAACAAGATCCAACCGCTATTCGAGCGGCCATCTGCCGGCGAGCTGCCCTGATCTCCGGAGCAGCGAAAGTGATCGGTTCCATCGTCTAGTGCGGCTCGCTTTCGACGCTTCAGCAACAGCCAAGCTGACGAGAAACGATTAATCAATGGCACCCAAGACGATTTCCGTGAGCTAAAATGATGGGCCTTGTCGGTTCTGCGTGGGAGTTGGCCACCGCCCCCGGCCGGCTCTCAGGTTTCGCTCGCAATTCTGAACGACTCACAAATTGAAACGAGTCTCAACAATCTGACACAAGATATTGTGAATGTTTCCATTGTGATTCAAGAACAATACTCCTCGTTGAGCCAATGATTAGGATGCAACAGCTGCTGCCTTCTCGGCGCTCTTCAAATGGCGTTGAGAATTCAGTATAACTCAGTTCGCTCATGAGTTCGCCTATGAGTTTAGCTCACTAATAGTGATAGAAATGCACATTGGGCGACCCACCGCCATCTAGTATCGTTTGGTGGCGACAAAAAATAAGTTCGGCATCCTCTTTCATCTTACGCTCAACACAAACATTGCATATTATAACAGAAAACAGGATCAAAGCGCCTCAGGACAAACCGCGTCTGTCGTATCTGGATCAAGTAGAGTTTGATGACACGAACAAGGCGACAAGCGCTGTGCGATCACAAGAACTTGTCAACCTGTTGCCGAGCTTGTTGCAAGTGTCTGTTCAAAAGCCGCACAAGCCCGCAATCGTTTCGAGTCTAAGTTACGAGTCTACTACTTGAGTTAGTGTTCGTAAGTGTGACTGTTAACTTTCAAGCTGTCCGCCAACGATAATTGATTACTCTGACGGGCAACAGAGCACGTAACTTGACTTGGAACGTGCAAACTGGCGGCCATCAGGCGAGCTCTAGTGTTCCCATCAGCTGTATATGACAGTTTGGCATAGAGAAAGAGCTTGAGGTCACTCCCATCTCGAGCAACACAAAGCAGAGCACAACACAACACAACACAACAGTTAACTTGTCACAAGTGTCAACATGGGCAATCGCAGCATCAATCAGGCTAAGCTGGTGATAAATCACGCACAAATATTATGGAGATGATTACGACTATCTCAAACGGCCACTTTTCTCTGTATCTCGCTTGGTTCTTAGTTAGAGTCGCACCTCGAACACTGTCCGTCTTTAGCTGGCTTAGATTCTAACGACGACTTGTACAAGCAAATCTTATCATAAAATCTGATCTAAATGACGCAACTGACTCTTGTCCCAGTCACCTCGAGCACCCTTATTATAATACTACAATAGTGAGCAAAGTAAAGTTGAAACCTAAACTAAGCCCTTGGATGATGTCCAGCACATGTCCATCATTTGTGATTGGCATATTGAACAATTGACTTGTGATGGCTTCATCAGTCGAAGCTCGAGCGAGTCATCAGTGCTACTCAAATTAGACCGAATCTTACTGTTGACTTAATAATATTGGCAAACTCGAAAAAACAGGCAAGCAATCAACAAGCAATGATTAATTATAAGTTTGGCAGACTCGACAAAAAGTGATGGCCGACGCGAGAGTTCCGGGCCTTTGATTGAGTGTTGAGACGTTAGATTGCGCAATATCCTGGACTAGCACTTGGCATAGATGTGCTCAACTCAATCTCCATAAAGATTGTTAAACTCTCAAAGGTTTGTTATACTAACGGCCACCGTGTCCATGGTACACAATCTACTCTATTCTAACCGTATCTCTTTCACTTCAAGCCACCTTGCTCCCAAACCAAAACGACGATCGATCGACGAGCACTTGGTTCAATGAGCCATTCCAAGAAAAACCGAGCGAATATATCTAATCGGTTCCAGAGAGCAAGTGGCGCGTGCCGTAGCTTTTGTGTTTGAAGCCATTCTGGGGTTAGTTTGAAGCCACTCAATCTGCGAGTTAAAGTTTGGACTTTGGCTAATGAGAAAAGTGCAAAGTGTTTGAAATTTACACGCCGCTGTGAAGTGTCAGTGTGTAGGCCAATCTAGCGATGCGAACCGACTTGCTTGTGGGCTATGAGTTAATCAGCGGCAAGCCTCGAACCGGCCAACAAGACCGTGAGGAGCTTTCTTCTTGACTCGACTCGACGTAGCGACTCGTCGTCAAGTCAATGCGGTGCGGGTTTGATCTTCATGAATATTTAATCAGTTGTGCCGCTTGAGCAAGTCCACTCTGCTACTCGGCGAGGGCGCCACACGGTTGATGGAAAAGTCTACCGACACTATGCCAGTCTGTGTGTGTGTGTGTGTGTGTGTGTGTGTGTGAAATGCCAGCCAGTCACAGACAGTTGTCTCGGCGCAGTCGTCTTTGGAACACTATGCGCTACAACTGAGAAATTGGAAGTTGTCAGTTGACAAGGGTTGCGTGCCGCCGAGGTGTTTGAGGTTGTTCGTTCAATTCCTATTCAAAGTGAACACGATTGATGCAAATTCTAAATCGATACACTCAACTCACTACTTTTGGCCTTTAAAGACGAGGTTATTTCTGATGAATTGCGAGTGATTGTTGAGTGAATTTGCCGAGAAATGCGACCGGTGTTGACGGAAGCGCTGTAATTTGCTAGCGCCATCTGACATCAGTCGCTCAAGGGAAGGGGAACTAATTGGAACAGAAGTACACAAGCTTGAGACCAGCCTTGTTCAAGTGAAACTTATGCATAAATCGCCTGACGGCAACTAAAAGCCTGAGGCCTCGAAATAATCTTGATGACAACAACGATCTCACAAACTTGAAGTTGTGATGAACTTGCTGGGCTAGTTCACACACACATTTAATCTCACCAACTAGGAGACAATCAACGAGACTGTACTGGCAACTAATTGGTTGAATATCTGTAGCCAAAATGATCGAATGCTGCTTGAGCTCATGTTGCCTGGTTGGCTTGAGTTCTGAAGACGCTATTGTTGGAATTCAAGCAGATACCGGTGCTTCTAGATGTGCTCAGGATCTAACAAAACAACCAGCTGAGCTTCAATCAAGAGCAATTTCATATAATCAAGTGTTGCATCTTGTTGCTATTCTGATCATATTGTTTACATCAACACTTGCATCACGGGTAAAAAATTTCACCCAAGAACTCCATTCGCTTTGTTTGATCTTGATGACACATTTTTTTTGTGAACAGCATGCTACGTTTGCAAGTCAAATATTTTAGTTTAATAGTAGCTGCGACTACTTGTCTTGTCACCCTCTCAAATTTAGCTATATATTAGAATATTAGAACAACAACAAGCGTTCATATAATAGATGACCCAAGACTATGTACAAACGAGTGTGAACGTTGAGGTTCACACTCTATTGAGGATTATAAGTAAAGATAGATGATATTATCAACAAGACAACTGGTTTATAACTAATCCAAGAGAATTCCATGGCCTATTTGCAAGAAGCCAACTACGAAGCTCTTCGAATTCGATCAAGAATGTGATGAACAAAATCAATTGATAGCTGAACGATTGTGATGCTCGAAAATTCTTTGAATTAACCACAAAAACATCGACAGATTGGCTTCAAACTTGAGACATGCGATTCTGTGATGATAGACGTGAGCTAATTTGCTCAGTTTTTCTTTTCAGATTGGATCAATTCCAATCTGACAAGCACCTCGTTTAGAGTAAACCTCAACCATGTTTGTGTTCTAAATATGAACACCAATCGATCAATGTCTCCTATTGGTAACATCAGATAGTATATTGGTAAATGAGTTCCAGATTTGCTCCATTTGTCATATTGTGTTTTTGAGTTTGGATTTGTAGTAAGATTGATAAAGTCAATCCGTTTTAACACGAGGTCAATGGAAGTTTCCGAAGGCTTGCGCAAAGGTAACGCGCACAACAGCAAAACAGGCTCGCGTTCAGCAGTCTGGAGCGCCAAATTTTCGTTATAAGAGCCGAGCGAAACCAATGAATTGCAAAATAACATGCGCACTCTGTCTAGCAATAGAAAAACAGTCATTA
>CATLOQ010000157.1:0-33498 GCA_950022295.1 Bromus sterilis
CACACACACACACCACAACAATCACCCAGTGCTGTAAAACAACTTTCGACTCGTTGTTGTTGTCGTTGTTGTTGTTGTTGTTATTGCTGCAGCCTTTCACTTTGGTCGATCAAATCCATTTCTTGAAATCAATTCTTAACCAAAGTTTCCTGTTTTCTAAATCGACTCAACAATGTGTGCTCGAAATTTTCGCTCAAGTTCCGGTTGTGACCAGCCAGATGTAATATTCAGCCTCTAGAGAGCTATGGTCGGTTTACAAACAAGATTGATCTGTGTTTGGCACAAACAGTACGCAACTCTGTTACTGTTTCTTTTGTCGTTGGCCAATAAAAAGAGCCAGCAGATTAAAAGAACGATCTTCATGTGAGATTCTTGTTCGGCCTGGATAAATTTAGCCTTTAGTTAATAACACAAACATGACATTCAATAATAGATCAAAATGGGCAAACAAAAGCGATGGTTTTGTCACAAGTAAAATAGGTTCGAACAAAGAACTGAACAACTCCGAATATTGTCACGAGGCAAACATAAACACGCGAACAACCAACTCGATTCAATATGACGCAAGATATCGAGAATCTAACGCGTGCTATCGAGTGCTGATCATTGCACACAAACACCGATAAAATTCGATGTATGAAATGAATTTGCGGTTGGCCACTTGTTGCTTCGCACTGAATCAATTGATGCATTTTAGGAGATTGGAACATGTCGCGTGTGATCGCCTTGAAATAGTGAACAATCAAACTTTCGCAAGCAATCAAACAAAGTCTCCGAACAAAATGCGAATTTTGCTAAAAACGCAACATGGTGTCAAGTTTAATTCGTCACTTGCCAAACATCTCATCATGTCTCACAGCTTGAACATGTTCTTGACTGTGTTGAGAATGTTGCCACCTTGTTCCTCACCCATCGGGTTCATGCCCATCCCTGCGCCAGGTCGGCCGAAGTTGCCGCCCATCTGATTGTAGGCCTGTTGTTGCTGGTTGCCCATTAGGTTGGTTCCCATACCAAACGAGCCATGTTGCTGCTGCTGGCTTGGGTCCATGTGGCCCGGCTGGCTCTGATTGAGATCGCTCATTCCAACAGGCCGAGACGGTTGTTGTTGTTGTTGTTGTTGCTGCTGCTGCTGCTGTTGCTGGTTCACATTCATCATTTGGACGCCCGCTTGTTGTGCCATACCCATTGAGCCACCTGGTTGGTTTGGCATTCGCGGCGTAGTTGCTGCACCGATTATCTGTTTGCCGCTAGACAACAGGTTGCTCAGAACGCCGGCTGGCTGGCCACTATTCATAGGTTGTTGTCGACGTTGTTGATTGAGTTGCTGCTGCTGCTGACCCATCATGATGTTCCCAGTTCCGGCTCGACTCATGCCCATCTGGCCACCGGCACCCATGAACTGCGCTCCCATTTGAACGCCGCCATCGTTGACCATTTGGCCATATGAGTTGTTTTGATTCTGCAGTTGTTGTTGCTGTTGTAACATCGCTTGCTGCTGGCCTGGTTGTGCGAGGCCATTTTGTTGCATCTGCATAGCGAGCTGTTGTTGTTGCTGCTGTTGTTGCTGATTGTTCATATTCATCATCATCATCTGCTGCTGCTGTTGTTGTTGCTGTTGTTGCTGTTGTTGCTGCTGGTTGAGGGAGCCACCTTGAGCTCCCAAACTCAACGAGTTGGGTCTGTTGACATTCTGTTGTTGCTGTTGCTGCGGTTGTTGTTGGTTCATTCCGGAAGCCATCTGACCTCTGATCATGTTCGTCTGGTTCGCCCTAAGTTGTTGCTGCTGCTGATGGTAAGGCCCAGTGGCATTCATCTGTTGTTGGCCACCTATTGGCTGACCGCCGACTCCTGTTGCCATCACTTGGCCTGGGAGTTGTTGTTGCTGTTGTTGTTGCATCTGCATCATTTGATTTGGCTGCTGCTGCTGCTTGTTGGTAGGCAGAGGTTCCTCTCGGAGAAAGTTGGATGGAACCAGGCCGCGCTGTTTAGTTCGCTCCACCTCGCCCATGTAAAAGCCGTCTGTATCCATTTTGCCAAACAAAAATAATATCACCCGTTTTGAATGGAATCTCCGACTCTGTATCGGCGTTTGGCGAATTCTCTTGCGGGTCATAATCGTATAAGGCGACCATCCGCTTGACGGCGCCACCACTTGCTGCGCCACTGGTGCCACTAACGGAGCCGGCTAGGGTGTGTGGTTGCGGTTGTTGTTGTTGATGGATCTGCGCTTGAGTTGGTTGTTGTTGTTGCTGGTGTTGCATCTGATCGATTTGTTGTTGTTGGTTATGCGACAAGCCCGTTGTTTGCTGTTGTTGTTGTTGTTGTTGTTGTCTTGTGATTAGCTGATGCCCGACGCCGCCTGCAACAAGCTGCATCTGATGATTGCTCTTCTCAAACAACGAGGCTAACAGATTTGGGTCAGTTATTTCGGTGATCACATTGCACGGCACAAACCCGGTCATGCCACTATCAACCAGCTCGCCTTTATAGAAGCCGTCCTCGCCTAAGCCACCATAGACCTTGATGATGGAACCCTCCTTGAATGCGAGCTCCTCAACAACAGCGTTTGGATTTGGTGACATTGTTGATGGGTCGTAGTCGAAGAGGGCCACAAAGAAGCGAATCTCACCAGCTGCGCCCGGCGTTGAGTTGGCGCCTGCGGCACCCTAAAGCGTTGGTTGGCTTGAAACTGTTGCCTGTTTGCAAGCATTTGCTGGTGGTGTCCATCGACCGAATGCGATTGTCTTGCTCTCAATCTGTTCACGTGGCCGCTTCCCGTTCGACTTCCACTACCCAAACGACCTGTTCCAATACGATGCGAGCCGCCGCCCTTGAACCGCATCGAGCTCTCAAACTCCTCCTCCGAGTAGCTTTCGGTTTGATTCATCATTTCTGAGCCACTTGTTTCTCGTGTGATCTCAATTGCCGGTATGCTCGAACGACGCGACTCAAGATCTGATTCGAGGTTGTGCAATGATCTTGTGAGCGCCCTACTAGCCCGACTTCCCGGATGCTGACCACCGCCAATTGCTGGCCCAGCAACATAACCTCGAGACGATCCTCTCTGGGCGACCAGCGGCATTCGTTGTCGCGAAGGAGACTGGCTCACAGAGGACGAACCGCCGATTGCATGGTGACGACCAGTTTGGTGGTGGTGATGGTGGCCGGCCGCGGTGATTTGTTGCTGATTGTGACCGTGGCCGTGATGGGCACCAACATTCGAGGCTCCACCATCCTTTCCGCCGTGGTTGGACTTGAGATACTCGTCGGGAATTTGGCATGGCATCGAGTCTTGTGACAGATTCTCGCCCGACTTGGTTCGGACGGTGACAGACTTCTTGTGCAGACTTTCTAGATCGCCAATGTCAAGGAGCGCATGATCGCCCGTTGGGCTGTCTATTTCAGCAAGCTTCTTGTGACCGGCAAACACGGCATAACCCGTCACGGCACACCCATTCGAGCTACCAAAATCATTGAGTGTTAATGGGAGCCACGTGATTAGTAGAGTGCGCCTTTGTGGGCCTGCCTCAACTTGAACATTGACAGGCGGATCGGGCAAACTCTTTGGCATTGTTTTAAAATCAACATAAGTGGTTAGTGATTCCAATTTGGTTGGATTCTTCTCGTCTATAGACAAAATTTTGCCCGGTTTTGCTCTAACCCACACTCGATATAACGTGTTCGCTGATAGGCCATTGATCAGGTGCTTGTACACGCCTGGCCTAACCGTTTGAACTTCAACACTGTTCACGGCAACCACATGATGAAAATTACTATTGCACGGCAACCAACTAATCAGTGCCGAGTCGGAAGTGATATGTGAGGCTTTGACACAGGACGGAGCAAACGGGATCTTTTGGCCAATGACGATTGTGCAACCGGCATCATTTGAATGGCGCCCATGCAAATCAATTGCTCTCACACTGATCCGATGCGGTATATTTGAATCAACGCCCTCAAGTAACGCCTTTGTTCTATCGCCGCTTGGAACAGTTGATTTTAGAACACCATCCACGTAAACCTGGTAAGAGACAATGGTGCCTTTTGTTGCTTGTGGGTGTAACCAGGCAATAAGGATACACTTGTTGAGTTGACGTTCTAGAACAAGCCTTTGCGGGGGTGGCACGGCCCGTCTCATCTGTTCCGCCTCTGCTCTCTCGTAGTCGCTGAGGCACTCGTCGTCGACCTCGTTAACATCGTCTAGGTCAACATAGTCGTTCATCCGATGATAATCTTCTGGTGCTAGCAAGTGTTGAAAGTTTGAGTGGTTCATTGTGTCCGCGATGATGGCGTCATAAAATTCAGGCGGATAACTGTTGTTATTATCTAGGAGACAATCATCAATCAAATCCTGATTGGTTAGATGGTTGATTCTTGAGTTGGCGCCACCACGAAGACCATCGCCGCCAACAAGATGATCAATTTGTTGTTGGCCGTCCGAGTTGCCACCTGTGCCAGCTTGTTTATATAAAACACTCGCCTGGAATTCAAACAAATCGTCACCAGTCAACCGGTAGAGCCAATTTGAGGGAACATAACCGCGTCGGCCGTCCATAAGTTCGCCAATAAAATAACCATCCTCGTCGATATCATCGAACACCATTATGTAATCGCCGGCGTTGAATGCCAACTCTGCGTCCGGGTTGTCGTTTGGCGATTGCTTAAACGGATCGTAACCATATTTGGCCATGAACACTTTGCACCGACCCCGAGCGGGAATCTCGATCGAGTCAACTGTGTCATGAATTTGGGCCATCTCATCATCGAACAAATGCTTTAGCGAGACCGCGGCTGTCGTCGAGCCGGCCGTGTCGACGGTTTGTTTCAAATATGTCCCGCTTGGCCTGTCCAAAGTCAAGCCGCTACTCGTGTACTTGCTACTTGGAAGCCCCGAAATGGTAGTTGCACCCACCGAACTTGTTGGAACGTTAAATAAACTTGAGGAGGTACTTGTTGTGGTTGCTGGCGGTGCATGGTGGCTACTGTTGGCAGTTGTCGAATGTCGCGCTTGTTTGCTCGTTGTATCGTCCAGATAACTGTACTTGTGATCCTGGAAAGATGTGTGGTGGTGTGTGTGGTGTAAATCAGTATTATTATTATCATCTAAATGGATGCGCGACGACGTGTACTTGTCGTAGGGTGCCGTTGCGAGTTCGCCTCCGCCAGAGTTTATCAATGTTGATGAGTATCTGCTAGCTGAATGGTTTGTGTTTGCAAATAGAGAGTCGTCACGTGCACCAGCCAAGTACGAAGGTCTTGTCGTGCCGGCAGTGGTTGTGGTTGTTGTTGGAGTTGTTCCGTCAACACCTGCAAGCGATGACGACAACAAAGACCGATACTCGGTGAACGACGATCGCCGATGGTTGCCGGCTGTGGACGAGCCAAGCGGCGCGTCTAAGCCGCTACTGGTGCCCAATGTCCGCAAGCTACCCAAACCGCCAAGGCCGGTGCTGCCGGTTGGCGGGCTCAATCTGTATGTGGCTGAGTCCAAGTCCATCGTGTCGGTTTGTCTCCTGGAAGGTTTGTATCAGCAAATAAATGGGCGCGAAGCCAAAGGATTGGATAGAGAAATAATATCTGAGCGTAAATTTTTATGTCTAGCTTAGTTTGAACTGGATGACTCGAGTCTCTTGTAAAAGAGAGACTTGAATTGTGTGTGTGTGTGTGTGTGTGTGTGTGTGGTTTCGGTTTCGTTGATTTCTAGGTTGCTGACCCAAACTCAGCTTGGCAATACGAAGATCATAATAAGCGCGAAACAGGCGGGACAAATATGTCTTGCTAATATCTGTATGGAATCGGTTTTAATGAGATAATAGTGTTTCGTTATCTTTGGCTAGATTTTTCTGGCTAGCTTTGCGCTGCTATAATCTAGTGCGTGTGTCTGGCGACTAGCGACCAGCTTACACACACATACCGAGCTATATATTCAATGTGTCGGATTTGTGTGTTGCGTTAAGCGACCTGCTATAGTGAGAAAATAGTGCAATAGTGGCGAAGAAGCGACCCACACAGACACACTGATGCACAAAAACACATAGACCACGAACAAACGCACCGACGACAGAACGAACGGACACGGAGGCGCGAGCCCTTTCTCTTTCTCTCGCTTTCTCTCTCTCTCTCTCTCTCTCTCTCTCTCTCTCTCTCTCTCTCTCTCTCGTCTCTTCACTTTGTGTCTTGGTGAAAACAAGTGAAAAGTCGAACGCGCGTGTCAGCGGACGGCTGCATTGTGCGATATGATGCGCCGCTGCTCGTGGCACCTGATGTGCGGGCGGTGGGGGCGCCGCGAAGCAACCACATTGTGTGCGCGTCTCGCCAAATGCAAGACGCTGGGCCGTTTCGATTTGCACCACTTTCGCTCTAGGTAACTTTTGTGGAATCAGCTAGAAGATAAGTAGCATTTTTTCAGACCGCACAAGTCCAATCTGAATTCTTCCGGGCGCAAATTTCTGAGATTATCGCGGTTAAAGATCAACACCGCTTAGCATCAATCAGTTCGAATAATCAATTTCAACTGTGTCACGTCATTCGATGAAAGTGAGCTTATCAAGCTTCATTAAAGTCTATCCATCTTCCACAAGATGCATGAAAGACGATTGCAAGTTGTCTAATTCGACGCTTGACGAATCCACTCAACCGTTGTAACCAGATGTATTAATAATAAAGATGGTTTTGGTGGTCAATTTTTTTAATTTCAATGTATCAAGTTCTGATGCATTTAGCCACACTAACCGATGTAAACCATTGGCAATGTGGTCGATTTCACGAATTTCGACCCTTGAAGGAGTCTCTGTCTTGCCAAAACTATTGTCATATGCGATTTTTTAGAGATGAAAGCGCAAAACTTTATGCTTTCTTTATCCCTTGGGGTGGGTTTATTATCAAAGTTATGATAGAAATAGAGTTTGAACCTTATCTCAATGCTGTGCGAGCTGACAAAGCCTCTAGTTTGAGCTTTATCAATTCTAGCTTACGTTTAGCCTCACACTCGGGGAAGTTGCTGAGATCATAGTAATCTGGAGCTAGCGCGAGTAGCCATTCCGGTTTGACCTCAACGACAGTTCGAATATACTTTTTTGAAGTGAACACGAATTCGTGGTATATCACCCATTCGGGTCTGTGGGTGAGTGAACTCGATGGATGGATGAATACCTCTTGATTGTCTTTGATGGTAAGATAATGACCAGCTCGCTCCAGATGGGCTACCTGCATGAAGAACCCAGTTACCAAGGCCTTCCTTATGTTGTTGTAATAATCGCGACTAGAAAAATCTGTGGATGTCCTCTTCAGTAACATTTTGTCCATTATCCTCTCGAGCTGGATTCTAGCATCATCTGCAGCTTTCAGGCTCCTATAGTTGATGAAATTGTCGTAACACCAATCTGGGTTCTCGCTATTTTGCTTGTATGAATGGTATACGTTCAACAGGGTCAAATGATCACCATGGTCATGGGTGAATCGCAATTTTGCGTCGTCAGCAGCCTTTCGTTGTTCGTTGGGTCGTACGAAACAACTCGGGACTGATAACATGGCTGTGATGGATAAAATTTCATTTGAACACTTGAAATCACATGAGGTAATGAGCATCTTGGACAATTCTGGCTCCAGTGGAAATTCCGCCATCATCGACCCTACCTCGGTTAGATTCCCATCATCGTCCACGGCTCCCAAATAATTGAGCAACTCCAACGATCTCATCAGAGTTTCCGGCGCCGGTGGATCCATAAAATCGAAATGTACTAAATCTGTGATGCCCAACTTGATTAGATTCAATGTGATTGAGTTTAAATTAGATCTAAGAATTTCAGGATAAGTCTGGTCCTGCATATCACTTTGGAAAGCCCGCTTTGTGTAGAGTCTAAAACACTTTCCTGGTTTTGTTCGGCCAGCACGACCAGCTCTCTGCTGAGCGGATGCCTTCGAAATTGGAGAAACTAGTAGAGACTCCTCTCTTGTTCGAGGATTGAAGACTTTTTGCTTGCTAAAACCTGGGTCGATAACAAACACCACTCCATCGATAGTAAGTGACGTCTCAGCAATATTTGTGGAGACGATCACTTTACGGCCAACTTTTCCATCTTTTGTCGGCGGTCTGGGTCCAAATATGCGCTGCTGTTGAGCGGGTGGAAGAGTTGAATATAGAGGGATGCATTCGAGATCACCAAGGTCTATCCTATTCTTTGCTTCACTTTCAATCTTTTTGCAGGCCTCTTCGATTTCCTGTTCAGTTTGGGGGATGATATTGGTTGGAAAGGTTACTATAAATTGATCAGATCGAATCTATTGACTCAAATGAGACATAATTGTTCCGTACTTGCTCTAGGAAGACACTCGAGTAATTTTTAGAATTGCTTCCCCTATATCGACGAATATCAATTAATTTTGGGTTTTGTTCGTTCGTACCGAGACCAAAGTTTGAGTCTCGGTCTCCGAGGATATAACCCCAACTGATTGGTTTCATGTGCTATAGATTACTCAACTCACCTCTTGACCTGTTAGAAACAACAATATGTCGCCTTCTTCGTGGGCTTCCTGACTATGAATTTGAAAGACTGTCTCGACGGCAGCCTCGAGGAAATCTCTTGTGGTTTCGTTGGCCCACAAAATTTCGACTGGGTGTGTACGGCCGGGAACATTCAATAAAGGAGAGTTCTCAAAATACGATTGAAATTTGCCAGCGTCCAGAGTGGCACTCATTACCACAATCTTGATATCTTTACGACTAATAAGCAATTGCTTGAGGACACCCATGAGTATGTCAGTTGAGAGTGTTCTCTCGTGGACTTCATCAAGAATCACGACACCATATTGACCAAGTCGGCTGTCGTTCATTGCCTCTCTTAGTAACATACCATCGGTCAGATACTTGAGCAAAGTTTTCGACGATGTGCACGCCTCAAAACGTATTGAATAGCCGACCTCTTGGCCAAGGACAACATCCATCTCTTCAGCCACTCTTGAAGCAACCGACATTGCGGCAACCCGACGGGGTTGAGTACACGCGACACATAGTTTTTGTCGAGTTCCATCGCCATCTGATGATTTTTCTAGACAGTAATCGACGCACCATTGTGGTATTTGAGTCGTTTTACCACTACCAGTTTCACCAACCAAAACAATAGTTTGGTTTTCATCTAACAATCGCATAAACGTCTCCCTGTATTCCCAGACGGGTAATTTTGTTCGTTTGGCATAAATGTCGTGCCATCTTCGGGAAAATGGTTTCTTCGTGAATTTGTTTATTGCTGGCTCATTGCCGGACTTTTGTGTGTCAATTGGAGCATCAGCCATGCCTGCTTGATTTCTTGTCAAATACTCATTAAAATTTGGCTTATAAACATAACGTTGGCTGGTAGTTAAGAAGTCATCGGGCTACAATGCAATAACCTAACTGATAATTCGCCATGTGGCGAACAATGAAAAAGTGATTTTCAGAAGCCGCTAAAGCAATGCCGCTTGAGCACGCTCGTTTTCACAGCATGCCGGATTATTTCGCCGCCGCCGCTGAATCTCCGCACACTGTGCGGAGACCAAACCAAAGAGAGGCCAATGAATCGGCTGAACTTGTTGATAGATGTACCTTCATCATCAAATTATTATTCTTGACCATACAGTCGGCTAGGAAGGCTTCGCTCAGCACCCTGAAGAGTCGCCTCGAATATATTTCCTCCCGCATCGACGAGTGGCTGGCTCACAAGAAAGATCCAGTACCGATCCTGCATCGATGTGCTAAGGACGGCGTCAAAGTCAGCGTATACCTGTCTTATTGGGATGGCAGCACCATGCAACAGTTCTATCGATCCTCGAAGGAGCTCAACGAAGAAGCTGCCTATGCAACGTCCAATAGGCCGCTTCTAGGTTGACGGGCACAAAAATAGTTTTGACCGTGTTATAGTTGAGCCAGTCGGGCGCAACTCGACGTTCTACCATTGCATAGGCAGCTTCTTCGTTGAGCTCCTTCGAGGATCGATAGAACTGTTGCATGGTGCTGCCATCCCAATAAGACAGGTATACGCTGACTTTGACGCCGTCCTTAGCACATCGATGCAGGATCGGTACTGGATCTTTCTTGTGAGCCAGCCACTCGTCGATGCGGGAGGAAATATATTCGAGGCGACTCTTCAGGGTGCTGAGCGAAGCCTTCCTAGCCGACTGTATGGTCAAGAATAATAATTTGATGATGCAGGCAACAAGATTTATTGGCCTCTCTTTCGTCCGAACTATCGTCCGAAACTACTATTACTGTATCATCCATCAATGCTTAATAATGTTCATTAATAATTTGATAGTTTAATACTAAATTGAATATCATAAGATTTGTAGGAAAGTGCGAAATAACGTTTGCAATATTTGTTTTGCAGTTCACGATACTAGTCTGTCTTTTGTGCCAACAATAAAAAATGCGCTCTTTTTCCTAAGCGCAGCAGTTTTCGGCGGCGAGCAGCTACCAGCTGGTGTTCTGCTCTTGCCTGTTGACGTTTGCCTTCAAAGACAGCTGCCACTTGTCCTATTAGCTAATTAAACAAGAGAATCAAGTTTTTGCACGATCGTCTGGAGATAGTGTTAAACGAAAAGAAACAATTCATAGACGTGGTGGAAGTAGCTATCGCAGATGCCAAATATGTATTCGAGAATGATACACTGAGGAGGAGATACACCCAGGACAGTCGTGTCGTTCCTTCCTCATCGCGGAAGGATCCACACGACTGTCTCAATACTCAAATTGGGCTCGTTGAATTGTGGCCATATGTCAAAGAAGAAATGAAACAAGATTTCAGTGAGGTTGTGAAGCCGCATGTTGGAGTATGTAGTGCGTACAGGCCGTTTCAAAACCGCCTGGAATTCGGCGTGCCTACAGCGCAGAATTCTTAAAAGGCTTGCGGGTCGTGCGGGACGCTCGCCGTGCGTTCAAGTGGGAGTTACGGGTATCTCTAGCCCAAAATTACTCGCATTTACCGTTGTGATCGGGTAGGCGGGTTGGATCAGTACCGCGCCCGAACAGATGTGCGCGAACAAGGACGAGTTTTATTTTCGCGGGCTCCAGGCGGTTATGAAACGGACTGTATAAGCGTCATTAAAGCATCAAATAGAGCCCGCTTGAGCCCAATCGGTTAGGTAAGCATGCCGGCCGATTGCAGCTTTGGTTTGTTGGTTTGGTTTGGTACAGACACTGTGCGCCGCACAGTGTCTGTGTTTCCGTTTGAAACTTTCCGATTCGAATTGGCGCAAGTTAAGCGCAGCTAACTTGGCCAAATTTTCAAACAAGATTGTAGGAAGGTTTTGTCACTTTATATGACTCACCGCACCTGGCATCCGTTTTCAACACACACCAGAAAAAAGCGTTATTGAAGTAAGCTCAATCTAGTCTAGAACAATGCCGCTCATTAGATCTCCTGTTATCAAGCTTACAATGCTCGAGATCTAGATGGAATCACGAGTTTGGTTAGTACTATTGCACTAACCACTCATTATCGTCACACTTCCGGAATAGCTCGATGATGCAGGATTGAGCAGTTACAATGATCAATGTCATTATCACACATCATGTGTGATTAGCTATGCGATTGAATTTAGAGATCATGTTCTAAACAAGAACATAATCTGGTTGGATTAAAAATGTTTTCGATGTTTATCTGGTCGAAGTGTGGAAATAAACTTTTTTCGTAAATTTTGCGTCAGCTATCGAATGGAAATCGTCCATTGAAATTATCTGGACAAAGCAAGTTTTACGACGGAGGCATGAAGGAGTTCACTTGGGGGCAAACTTTAGATCGGACTTGATGAGACAATATTTGTATTTGTGATTCAATGAAGCCAACCTGATAATTATGCAACAAAGGCAAAGTCGATACTAGCGAGTAGGTTCGCGATGTCAGTTGTTAGCCTTCATGAAGATACGATAGTTTGAACACAGAACGATGTTGGGCGATTTGCGATGACTACGTTGAGAGTGAAACATCATCAACATCAACACCACCGACATCAGCAACACACAACAATAACAACAACAACAACAACAACAAAAGCTTAACTGTCGATGGCGCAACATGGCAGAAAGAATTGTCAATAACCCATAATGTCGGATGGCGGGAGCAGACCATCGAAGCTGTCACTGATCGTATGTGCACCTACTTTATATTCTGTCTCAGCCTATGGCATTTGTTAACCCTGTTGCTATGTCTGGAACTGGAACTTGGTGAAACTTTTTCGTTGTCGCGAATTGGGGAAATCGCGAGAAGTGAAGTGAAACAACGACAGGCACAACAACAACCACAACTTTGATTGAGTAAGCAATAGTGCGAGTCTCGAGCGAGGTGATTACTCCATCACGATTTTTCAGACGCCGCGAACAAGAGCCTTGCGAGTTGACTGCAAACCTTGATCTAACAGGTGATTGTTTGTTGCTCATTGAGGAGAGAATGCTGATCGGATTGGCCATATATAACTTGAAATCTGCTAAACAACAACTTGGACTTTATATCAAAACTATCTCAAGAACAACTTCAACTATTCAACTTTCTCATTTCAATCGCTTGATTATTTCATTGTCAAATAAGAAGAACATTAGCACAATTCAAACAGGAAGTGTCAAGTTGAGTCGCAAGGAAAAAAAACTTACGCCGTGGACGCGTAGAGAATCTTCTCACTCAAGCCACCTGCTACTGCTCACAAAACATCACTCTCACTCATCATTGATTGATATAAGATCACTTGCACTCACACAAAATGACCGTTCTAACAAATAGCACAACTGATAAAACAGAACAAATCCTTAAAGAGAACAAAAAATCACCTGATGGCCCTTTTATAAGCCAATATCATAAGGAACTACACGAATGGTCAAAGAATGTCGACAAACGATACGCTTGGGTCATTTTGGCCGCCTTGTTCTTTACGTTTGCCGCCTGTTTGGGCAGTTACCGAATGTATGGCCTTGTATTTGCCCAAGTAACCACTTCTGGAGTTTATACACGCGAGGAGGCCTCTTGGCCTGTTTCAATGATTTTTAGCTCAGAAAACATCTCTGGACCGTTCGTGTCCATTATTGCATATCACATATCGTACAGGAGCAGCATGCTCATTGGTGGTTTGCTCATCATTCTTTGCAACAGTTTGACATATTTCAGCGACAGTCTGCTTGTGGACATTCTCATGATTGGTATATTCCAAGGCTTTGGTTATGCGTTCATATTCATGCCATTCATGGGAGTGATCAATAGTTACTTTCTCAAGTACAGGAACATAGCTCTAGGCCTTTCGCTATGCGGCGGTACATTGTCTGTATTTGTATTGACGCCAATCTTTCACTATGTTTTGGACAATTATCATTGGCGGGCTGCATATCTGCTGGTTGGCGCATTAAATCTCGTCAACATACTCATGGTTCCACTGCTAAAGCCAAACCCAAAGCCAGTTTCTTCGAATATGAAAAAGCCCAAGACTGGCGGCGGCATGTCGATTCGTGCTCTGACATATCAAAACTCAATTAGGCGCCAATCAACCATCCTGGTGCGTTCTGAGTCGCAACGGCGTCGTAGCGGGTCAATCATTTCGGTGAATCCGTTTGCAAGCTCGGTTGGCCACGAACGGAAGATCTCGAGGGCCATCATAGAGAACTCGCCCAATGGTGGTGTTGCCATTATCGACCACGATCAGTCACAGCAACAATCACATCCACAAGCAGCTTGTGGTCGAGTTGAGCAACTCAGAGGAATGGCACGAGAGGAGACAGTTGAAACAAAAAGTTTACACGATATTGAGCAAGAAACTGTCAAGTCGGGCTTCGAAATGTCGATAATTTGGGACATTCTCAAAACGCCCGGCTTCCATGTAATCTGGTATCTCGAGCTCACCTACTATTGGATCTTCAGCATCTTTTGTTTAGTTTTGGTCGACTTTGGTATTGATCGTGGTTGCAGTCGCGAGGAAGCCGAGCGCTTGCTTATGTTCCAATCGATTGGCGAATTAGTCGGTCGTTTAGGTTTGACCGTTTTGGCCGATATGCAATTCCTGTCCTGTCAAAACACAGTAATCTTGGATCTGATCTTGATGACAGTCGTTCTATGCTATATACCAACCACCAGCAGCTATCTTGTATTAGCTACTTTGACTGTCATATTGAATGCATTTGGTTCCTTGTTGTACATTCTCCTGAATGGATTGCTCGTGAACAAGTTGGGCGAGCAAAAAGTCACCATTGGCTACGGAATGGCTTCGTGTGTTGTCGGTGTTCTGATTATCTTTAGGCCTCAGGCTGTTGGATATTTCAGAGACCATATCGGAGATTATGCGTTGCTTATGGTGAGCTTGGGAGTAGCTTGTGCTCTCGGTGCGTTGCTGTTCATCATCGAAGGTCTTGTCACCAAATATTGCTGCAAGCCACGTGACGAGTCCCACGATGATACTCTAAGCAATGCATGAGCTAGCCTAACTTAACTTTAAGAAAATTGTTAAGAGTGCAAATAAACTAATCAAAGTGGATCTGGATGTTAGCGATGATGTCTATCTTTTGAGTCACGCGGAACCGGATATCATCATGTCATTGAGCCGCGACGACGAGAAAAGTTCGATCTGAAAGCAAAATTTTCAACGCAGTCGTGCGCCCACAACAATTCACCAATAGATATGTTTAGAATTTGTTGTTATTATGATGTTCGTCCATTATCGTCGATGTTAGATATCAATTTAGACTTTATTTTATCAAGCAAAGACAACTAGAACTTTACTAGTCAATATGGTCCGTGGGGAGGAGAAGCAGTTTGAGATAACTATTGACCGCCTTCTGGAATACACCAAAAATGTTAAAATTTCTTTGGATTACTTTATTCACAAGATTGAAATGGAAGGCGATAAGGTGGATTGGCCCCAGGTTCTTGATTCATTCACAAGCATTTGTGGTCAAATCAATACTCTAATGAGATTTGCTCGAGAAAATCGCTCACAATACATTGAAAATAGAGTTGTGTTGCCATTATTGTTGACGCCAGACCGAGATGAGGAATTGGCAAAATTAACAGAAAACAGGGTTCACATGGTGAATCACGATATGGTTCCTGGTTATTTAAGAACTAAACCTGATCCAGAAATCGAAGAACTAGATAAGAGTCTTCAGGCTAAAGCAAGCACGATAAGCTCGGAGGCTGCGGTCAAGCAAATAAATGCAACTACAAAATTAGTTGATAACATAATAAATAATATTAGAGTCAACAGCACACGAGCCGACACAGAAATGTCTCGACAAGCCATGAAACCATCACATGAAAGTAGTGAGACCAACTCTCTCATCATGGCTGTCAGCACTGGTAGGGGACTAGGCATAAACCAGCATCGTGGCATGCCGATAGAACCCCCAACGGCGCCACCCAAGATCGAAACTACAGCCAGACAACAGGGAAGCCAGAAACAAAATGTTAAAGCACCTGAACTCAAAACAAATATCAAAGCAGGCCCATAATAACGGGACAATGTTCATTCCTAACTCTCATGGTTTATTTGCAACCAATTTTTCATGTAAACAACAAATTTCGTCCCAGTCCATGTAACACCCTTGAAGGAATCTGTTGCTGTTCGTTGTTGTATAGGAACTTCTCCCATGTAGAACGCGTCTATTGTGAAAAATGAACAAGTCGCCAGGTTCCATCTTTGTGATAAACTTATTCTCTTTACTCTGCAACAGTTGAGTATATTTATCCAGCGCCAAATAGAACAACTTGACATCGTCTTTGTACCCTACCGGTGGCAACATAAATGGGCTGTAGTAGACTTCATCAAGCTCGCCTTTATGGTCCAATGTGAGGATAGTCTTTTGACGACGAAATTTGATATCACGATATGGATCCCTGACAACAAATACGGCGGGAAATTGAAGGAGGACCTCGAACAAGACTGGCTCAGCCTCTTTGAGCATCAGGGCAGCTTTGAAAGCATCGCTAAAATAGCTCAGTCCACCCTCCTCTGAGTTTCTAATACAATGCAGTAACTGAACACCTGGGCTGGTCTCTCTGTAAGTCAAATCAGAGTGAAGATCAAATTCCTGTGAGGAATAAGCTAGGTTGATCTCCTCGCTAGGCTCAACGACAACATCAAATATGGTTCCGTATCCTGTTGGCCTTTCATACGCCAAAGATCGGGCCACACGAAGAACCTGATTGCGTTCGACAGGTGTGTTGATTATTTTAGCCAAACCAAATCTGCTCAGCTGTCCTGTCAAATTTACAAGAGATTCGTAACGTTTCGTTGACATGTTTCCGATGTTGTTGGCATTTATGAATGTGGGGATATCATCATGGAACTCAAATCCATCAATCAGATCGTTATAATCGACTGGCCTTAATTTTGCACTTATATCTTGCACTGACCAATACTCTCGAGACAGCTCAATATTCATTTCTGGTCCATAAAAGTCGTCTCGGGGCAGATCAAATGTTTGCCTCTTCGCTGTGTGCAAATCAATTTTCATCTCCTTATACAAGTTATCAATGTTGTTCAACCACCTCAACGGATAAAGACTTTCATGACCATCTATCCATTTTATGAATAGAGATCTGTTGTTTGAATTGTCTGACCCAATCGACCCTTGTTTTTCTGGTACAATATCCAAGAACTTGACATCATCAATTTCAAACTTTTCCTTTTCGAAGTCTTTGGGTAAAAACAGTCTCTGACGAGAGTGTGTATGGGTACATTGAGGACAGTGGCATGAGTCCCGAAGCCAAGTTAGATTGAATGCGACCTTCCTGCCCGCCAGATCAAACTCTAAATCATTCAAAGCCACATTACTTCCGGCCACTCTGGCTCCATCAAGTCTAAATCCAGCGTTATTGATTTGTGTATCTTTTAATAGGTTGAAATCAGTTTCAATGTTCTCGGCACAAGAGGTTTTGATTGGTCTATTACTTAGAGAATATGATGCAGAGCCCTTTTGATTAGATAGATGTCTTAGTGGTGTTATCCAGTTGAACGACGAAGCTTGATATTTGACGCCCGTTAATAGAATGCGCCCGATCATGATGACTTTAGTATGGTGGCAACATTAAATGAAGATTAGACTTGGGTCAATATCGATATAGATAATATGCATAAGAGCAATAGTGCCATACTGGATAATAACGCCACCTTGAGAATACATGTCGCCGAATCGTACGCTTGTTGCCGAATCGAAAAGTTGCGCGTCAACAACGAAACCTTTTCGGGCCATGAAGTTTGACGTTCTATTAGAACTTGTCTGCGTTTTAATGATGCAATTTGTGTCCCGACATCAGTGATGGGAATAGTGCACTTGCCTTGAGCCATGACCGACTACTCATCTTCCACGATCAATCATAGTCTTTGGTGCCATCTGGTTGCGTCGAGAAGAAAGACAAATCAACCCTTCTTGATAACACTTGTTGAGCATCGAGGTCTATTTGATCGATCTGAAGTTTGGATTCTGAACTCGACTCGTCAAAATTTGCTGACAAAGATGTTTTTACTCTCGTCTCCGCCAATATATTCTCGCGTCTCGAGGAGGCATTTGGAGCAGACTCATCTTCTTATGAGGAAAAATGTCCGACTTGCTGAAGCCCATCGGCAGAAGGGTTGAGTCATGCTTGTCTCACAATGCGAAACCCCTGATAAACAAGAATGGCTTTCGCTAGTAATTGTTTGACACTGATTGTCTTGACATCTGCATGGATATTGATTGAGGCAGGTAAGTACCGGTTTGATTAAATTTTATCGGATGGAAGTGCTCTAAAAATTAAGAACACAATATTCAGTTAGATTTGCAATCCAATCGTCAAACCAAAGGATCCAAATATAGATCCGAATCATTCACATGCAGACTCCTGAACTCAAATTATATGAACGCTGAATCATGGCTCGAGTATCCCATCGTTTTCGAGCCAATCAATCGAGGCCGATTGACCATCTGGTCCGGCACGAGTAGCTTGCCAGGAAGCGGGTTCAAATGCTATGCCGGCAAAAACGGGACGAGCGCAATCCTATTGGATTTTGCTAACTTTGCTGACAAACTCGAATGGACGTACTATGGTAAGTGTTGTTCTAACATCTAATGGCGACCTTACAACAAGACTATGCATTGATTAGTATCAACTTATCAACGATACTTCTCTCAAAACAATTTACCGCCTGGCAATAACATTAGATGCAAATAGAGGCGCTACGTTTCATGGAATAAGTGTGAACCATCGTGAGAATATAGTCTACAAGATCCAGATAGACAACAATCAATCTAAAAGCCATCTAGATTGCAACCGAGTTAGCGCAATCGAGGCGCACCACGAGGATGACTGGTCATCAGATATCAAATCGGCATGCAAGGACTGCAGAAGCTCAATCATACCATTTGTCAATAGTCAAATCAGCGAAGTGTTCAGATTGAAATTGAATGAACATATTGTCGATGGTCTCCATTGGCATCTATCTTCGCTTATATCTAGTCAACATTTCTCCGGACCCCTTTCGTTATAGAGCGATTTTAATTGTATTCGAGCAAGAATCACAGTCAACAATGAAAACATTTTGGCAGCTTGAGAGGTGTTCTCGCGACGCGAGCATATATTCTTTGCTCAATCTAAATTGTCCCGAACATCTACAATCATAGTAATAAAATTCATCTTGTTCACTACAATCATTTAATCTTACTTCGTCAAAACGTGCAAATGAGTCAGGATCTTGACTTGTGCTAATATTATGACTAGATTGGCTGTCGTAATCTCCTCTCTTCTTGGTATTGCTAAGTATTTGATAGATTTGTGTCAACACTTGGAATTTTTTGCTCGAAATGGCTCGCTCCGTTGGGTCCTCAATCTTGTCGGGGTGCCATTCAAGAGAACGCTGAAGATAAGCCTTTTTTATCTCGTCTTGTGTTGCATCACGAGAAATCTTCAGGACCTCATAGAAGCTGTTGACATTGAAGTTTTTGATCACCTCATCTAATATTGTCATAATGAGTAGTCACAATTTGGAATATCAATCGTTTATATAATACAGGCACTGCGCATTACAGGTCATTTCTTGACACTTTCACTTGGGAAAGAGCAATCATAACGATTGTAACAATAATTGACACGAAAGCGTGTTGTTTGGGCTAAAGCTCGTGGCATCTTCTGTGCTGTAAAGTGCGCCAACTTTGCGAATCATTGCGAGTGCGCCCAAATGCGTTCCGCTCGATATACCATCGACAGTTTCGAGCCTGTTTGAAGAGAACAGCTCTATCCTTCCTCAGGATTGAAGAGAGAACTAGAAATTAATTGTCCTCACCCAGATCCAATATGAGCACCCGGAATGGATTCTTAAACTTGGTTAGTTTTTTATTGTCATTGTTTTAGCTGTACCATACCAGTCATACCATAAGATGTCTTTCACTCAGGAAGAAATTCTGATACTCAAAGAGTGTTTAAAGGAAATTTGCGATGATCAATATTTCTCGCCATTACATGAGCTAAAGAAAAAAGTCGCTGCTCTGGCAACTCGAGGAAAGGAACTTGACTCGAAGGCAACAAAATGTGAAGAAGAACTCAAAAAGATAAGAGAAAACCATATCTCTCGTCCATACACGGTTGAGTATCGTGATGCATCGACGCAAACAGATGGAGGCGAATATAATCAGACGAATAACAGAGCAACTCCAGTAGCAATACCAACGAAAATCCCAACGACAACCCCAGCTAAGACCGCGTCGATAGCTCCAACCAAAAATCTAGCAATAACCCTAACTGCAGATCAAGCCCCAGTGATACACCTACCGACAACCCAATCAAATGGGGCTAGCACAGGCACGACTAGCAACACGACGAAGACCATCGCTACCCCCACTCATACACATGTCAATGGAAACAATACTCAGGCAAAGATTTCAGGAATACCAAAATTTGAATTCCGTCAACCGACGCCTTCTCAATCTCGGCCAATCAGAGACAATATCAAAGGTAGAAGATCACCCGAATTGATCTGCATCAGTGATGAAGATGACGATTAATTTCTTGCCGAATAATAAACAGGTGACTTGAACATGGTTGATCATTTCCTGAAACGTTTATTGTTGCCACTAGATTTCTTAGTTGCTTGTTTGCCATTGGTCTTGGCAGCAACAGTTGGTGATCTCTTAACTCCCTCGTTCGGTTTAAGTTTGAAGAATGAATCTATCCTGGTTTGAGCACTCTTTGGCTTGGCAGCCTTGCATCGTTCAATGGCGTTTCTCACGCGTTTTTCATCAAATCCATTCTCAACACAAAGAAACTGTACAATCCCGTCCTCATCTATATCCTTGATCTTTAAGTCCTCCTCGGATATAAGCTCGCTCTTAGTCACCAGAGGTTCTTTGAATAACTTTCTAACAGAATCGAGTTGCCAGTCCTTGGGCACTGGATCCTTACTTGGTAGATTCTCTATTATATTTTCAATTGTCTTGTGTTTTTTTATGAGATCGAGGCCTTTCTTTCCACCAATACCTTTGATGGAATCACAATAGTCACAACCCATTAGTATGCATAAGTCGATGAACTCATCTTGACTCTCCAAACCCAAGCCGGATAAAATCTTCTCGAGGTTATACTCCTGAGTCTTCTCGCCCGAGCCGCTACTCAAATGGCGAACCAGTCTTGGAGTTGCAAATGTTAGCGCATCCATATCCTCAGTGGCAACAGCATGAACCTTACCGTCCTTACATAACTGTGCGCATTGAGCTTCTGCCTCACAAGGTGCCTCTATCACAGGCAGCCCCATCAATCTAAGCAACTTCTTGCAATCGTCGTTATGCTTCTTTGTTACTCGAACAACCCGCTTGTTGAATTTGGTGATATCCTCCTGGTTGCCGTCTTCGACGGCCTTGTCCAAGCTTTCTTGAGCTTCTTTTCTTCGTTCTGACCGCTTCTCAAGTTCTCCCGACTTCATCTCGGGAGGCTTGCCGTCAAATACGTAAATTGGTTTAACACCATTCTAAATTTAGGAATTGTTTAATAGTGTTAGTAAGCAATTTATCTAAACAGGTGCATGTAGTAACTCTTGAATCCAAAAACTTACCTCCAATAGCTTGTTTGTTCTGTGGAAGAATCCAATAAGATGAGATGTCGTTTCTCCGTCACCATTGACCATCAAATCTGATCGCATCCTAATGGCAACTAGAAATTGATATAAACATGTTGACGCGTCGATGGCTATACGACGGCCGAAATAACTAGCAACCTCTTGATCCCTAATGGCATCTGGTGCCGTATCAGCAATTAACTTTGATAAAAGCTTAATACCCATGATGAAGTTGGTCTCAAAGTATAAAATTTTGTTTAGGATTCAACCTTGATGAATGAATAGAGATAGAATAGCAATGGCCAGAGATACGTGCAACGATACGCGGTACACCGGCAATATGTCGACAAGAACAATCGAGCGAAATAGCGCGAAAGATTTCTCTCGCTGCCACAATGTTCGCAGAGAAAAGTGGTCCGAAGAAAAGAACTTGTCGATAGTATTCTCTGGTGATTGTTTATCATTTAATTTGTTTCGCAAACACGAGTATACCTATGGTAATTTCATTAATCCTTCTCCTTGGGTATTGTGCCTTTACCTCCTCTAATTCTACCGGTTCTTCTGGCCGCAATGAGACCAACCTTTCTACCAGCCGAAGCGTCTCTTCTGACAGTTGAGGCGTGACCAATGTGTTGATGGTTACCTCCTCCGTGAGGATGCTCGACTGGGTTCATAGCAACACCACGAACCTTGGGCCAGCAGTTACGCTTGGCCTTGTATTTGTGGTAGGCTCGGCCTGCCTTGAGGATAGGCTTCTCTGTACGACCACCACCAGCGATGATACCAATCATGGCACGGTTCTGAGATTGGATGGTCTTCTTAGCGCCCGATGGTAACTTTATCTTGGTCTTTTTGGTGTCTGGATTGTGTGCAACAATTGTGGCGTATCCGCCTGATGCACGAGCAAGCTTTCCTCGGTCACCAGACTTTTCTTCTACGTTACAGATTGCTGTACCTTCTGGCAACTGACCAACTGGCATCACATTACCGATGGTCATAGCAGCCTTCCTACCACAATAGATGAATTGGCCTGAGTACATGCCTTCGGCAGCAATGAAAAGCTCCTTATTGTGCCTGAACTTGTATGGATCTCTAAAGTCTACTTTGGCCAAAGGAGCACCACGACCAGGGTCATGTATAATCTCCTACAAAGTTTCGATATAGTTTATAGTGGAATTTATAGTTAGGATTTGTGTTTCAAATCCACCTCACCTCATTTGTCTACATAAACTGTCAGATCACTTACCTTGATAACACCCTTGATGTAACCGTGGCGTTCGGCATAATCGACCGGTCTCAACTTGGCTGCTCCCTTGCGGTGCTTGTTGTGGCTTTTGAATATGCCACCAGCTCCCTTACGTTGACCCCTAATAACTCTACCCATGGTAATATGTTATTATATGTTACAAATTGTCTGCAATATATTATAATTTGGTCTATGAAATAGAAGTAGGGTGAAGTGTAGGATTTGTTGATTTCAATATGGAGTTTTACGGTCAAGATTCGTGAAAGCCAGCGTGCATGTTGTCGGACGATGGAAACATGTGCGGCGTAAAAAATTTGCCCGTGCTTTTGCAATGGCATTCCTGAATTGAACACGAATAGCCCATAGCTTTCACGGAAGTCTGCGCTCTGCGCACGCGTCAAAATAGTAGCGCCAATATTTTAAACATTTCATTGGTTTATGCCATTCTAAATTGCTTAATATTATCACCAGCAGGCGCTACTAGACACCACCGCGATATAACTGTTTCAATCATCAATCTATCTACTTTAGAGTTTGGATTAAACTTGAACAGCATCTGACCGATCAAAGTTGGCGTCAACGATCGCCAGAAATTAGTCGAGCTGATTTGCTTGGAACGTCCCTAAACACGAAATGAGTACGATGGTGGAGTACCAGTAATTGATAGAAAAGGAATCCATTTTATTCGAGCACTGATGGTATATATATATATATTATTTCAAGAGAGCTTGAACACAGTTTTCTCTGACTGATTCGTAGTTGTTAACCAACTACTGAATTGGCCTTGGTGCTCCTCTATAGTTGGCTCGCGGTATTTGAAAGTATCTCATGGCTAAATCATTGTTGGGCCCCGAGGCGCCTGCTTCCGCATTGTGAACATTGTTGTTGTTGTTGTTCATGTTGCTAACTGACACAGGCTCATCATCGGCCTTATCCAAGTTGTACTGTTCCAGAGCAATCTCGTTACTGTATCCATTGCTAATATTCTGGTCCATAGCGCCTCGCTTTGGTAACTTTTGGTTATCATAGAAGTGCGAATCACGGAATTTGTTCAAGTAGACATAAAGCACGAGGATAACAACCATCAGAGCAAGAATAGCGCCGGACAAAGAGTCTTCCCAGTGATTAGAGTGCTCGCGCACCAGTTGCACATCGAATATGGTGGCGGTCAATAGGAGAACCACAACGAGAACACTGGTTATCACTCTGAATGGTCTTGCAGTTCCAACAAAGCACAAGTAGGCGGCAACATAGAGAGTGGCATAGGTGACAATACTGGCAGGAAACGAGGGCCAAGACATGACGAGTCGCTCGAATTTGCGCATTTGTATGGCGTCACCGGAAAAGTCACATAGCTCGGCCAAGTTGACGTTCTCGAGCATGACCCATTGGCGCTCGAGCAGTCGCTTGTCGACCGTGGCACCTGAAGCAATATCTCGACGATTTCTAACCAGACTGTCCGGCAGTGGATTGGTTATTGACATTGTTGAATTGCTCTGGATGGGCGCTGATAGAGGATGCAAACTGTCGCCGTTACTATGCAGCACATCCTCGTTCAGGATGGGTCTCGATGGTTGCTGCTGGTGATCGTTTGAGCCGCTTAGCAAGGCAGCTGCCTGGGCCCCATTAGAGCTCAAACTTGAACTCGACCCCGGCCTAACCAAACAGGTCCTGAAAGCTTTTGGACATTCTTGAGCAAAATATGGCTTGAACTTTCCGGTGGTGCTTGCGAGTATATCGCATGAGATCATAACGAGAAGGAAGCCGAGAATGTAGGCGCCCGAGAAACGAATTGTTCGTCTGGTTATTGAGTGTAGCTTACAGCACTTACAAAGCGCCCTAATTCTACGAAACTTGAGCGAGCCAAACATTGAGTTGACCAGTTCGCAAAAAATGATCTGATGTGGTATCAAAGAGTTTGTGGAGTTGAGTTATGGATTTAGCGAGTTGTCGATCAATCATGTTAGACTGGATGTTTGATAGAGCGGGCATGTGGGCCACTCCGTTTAGAGGTGCTTGGGAAAAAAAGAATGGTTCACTTGTTAATCGAATCAACAAGTCGACTACTTACAACAACAATTGGCACAATCAGTAGCAAACTAAGCACGACCAGTTCATTGTCGGGCCGCGAGAATTGTTCAACGAGTTTTGATTCTCTGAACTCGTGTCTGATTGAGGTGTCATCACAATAGAAACCCGTTAGGTATGGCTCGTGTTTGTACTGGAAGTGAATGTGATGGGCTGCAAATGCCAGGCCAATTAATATGACGAGCTCCAGGACAAACACCGGAACTGAATAGAGATCTAATTTATCTGACTGATGGGCGTCCATCGTGTTTGCGTAAGTAGACTTTGCTTGTGACGATGTTTCGTTGCGATGCTATTTTTTTGTTGAGTTGCTCGATGATAATGTTGATGAAGAACGATTAGTTGAGACGTGAGCTCACTTGGGCTTGGTTAAGTGTTTTGAGTCAACGTGGGGCATGAAGAATATTATGATTGTGGCGCCTGAGAAAGAGAGAGATAGAGAGAGAGAGGCTGTGGCAGAATGTCGACGGCGCGGTTTAATATCGATGCCGTGGGCCCCAATGTGAGCGGCGTAGTCTCGTGACGACGTCTTGGTGAGTGTGTGCTGTTGTTGTTGTTGGCCCTGGCGATCTAACACAACTGTAATATCTAATATGAAGTTGATTTGTTGGTCTTGATGATTGGTTTGTTGTTGTTGCTGTCGTTGCTTTGGCTAACGTTAGTTTAGTCAATCTATTTTCGAATCAGTTTCTTCTTCTGGGTTTCTATTATCACTTTGCGATCGTCGTGGTCGCATGCATACAATTCTACACAACGCCGTGGTTTAACAAACGCGATGCCAACGCCGTCGTCGCCGACGAGGAGTTCCACTACTATGCTGCTATGTGGGCGTTAACCTAGCGAGCGGACAGACAAGGCGAACAAGCGGACAGGCTGGCGGCCAAACGGACGGACGCTCGGTCGACGGCTGCGGCGGCGGCGGCGTTGGTGTGCAATGGCATACAAGCAACAAGTGGCGCTTGCTCGCTAAATTGAGTGACGAGTGCGCCCCACATGAACTGTAAATGCGTGGCTGAAAAGAGATATGCGCGCCTCTGTGTTAGCGTGAGCTTGCTAAGCTAGTTAGCTTGTTACTGTCAGAAGAGTGTTGTGCAAATGTTTAATGCGCCAGTGAAGTTTGCAACCGATGAATTGACACCACCACGAACGCATACAATCTGTTGCTTACACGAGAAAGAGCAATGTGCCGCCATTAGCACACAAGTGGCAATGACGAAGACGCCGCAGACAAAAACCAATGCCACCGCCGCCGCCGCCACCACAACCATGCCCCAGCTTTGATTTCATAGTTCCAATCGCATTTCTGGGCAGAGCTACTTATGCTCCTCTCCCTTCTGAATCGACCACTGTTGTTGTTGTTGCTGTTGTTCTTCTTATTGTTGTTGTTGTTCTTGCCGTAGGAGCAACAAAAATGAAAGTTTTCATGAACAAAAGCGCGATCCGGTGGCAAGCGACAAATTGAGCTGCCAACAAGAACGCGCCCACCAACCGCCAAGGTCTTCGATCGATTGCCACCACCACAACCGCCGCCCTTGCCACAAGTCTCCTTTAGAAGCAATCTATGCCGCGCAATCGTATTACGGTGGCATGGAACTTATTTCAGTGCCTTGAGTGTGACTGTTATAATTTCGATTAGCTTGCTAAATTTGTGTTTGTTTCAACAATAGGATTGTGTGTATTTACAAGTTGGCCTTTCAAACAACAAGCAACAACAACGACGACAAATGTGGTTGATTCTGTCTGCGCATATTCAACACGCAACTCATGTTCAATCAAACGATAAGTACTCAACGAGTACAACTTGTTGGAACACAATCTGGCAAACATTGATTTTTGATTGGTGCAAGTGAGGGCTTACCGAAATCAATTCATTGGTTTCAAGTTGTAGCGTACAACTCAGGATGATTTCGAGCGAGATTTAACAAACAAAACAAGAATCAGAACAAAAGTGCACATGTCATGTAGTTTATCCTGCTGTTGGCTTTCGACATTTCTACAGCAGCTCGAATACAATCCACTGTCTTCATTGAAGGTGATTAAGCTCGTCTTAATGAATCCCGTGGACAGGACTAATTTGAATCTCTTGAAGGTTATTTAAGGCGACAAATTGTCATTAGGACGCTACTTGTCGCTCGCTAGTAAGACGCATTCCAAGTCGATACATCGCCCGGAGAGTAGTGGTTGTGCAATAATTCAACAGACACGCACAATTATGAAAGTTGTTTGAGGGTGCAACAATTGAAACAGCGACTTTGTGGCGCGGGAGGTTGCTTGTTGTGTGGCAAAAGCTTGTTGAGTTCCTTGGCGTTCAATGCGCAACAACACTGTATGCACATTATCTATCGCCCCCGCAAACTCGCGAGGCAATCGGCACAACCTAAAATGAACTGTTACGTGTTGGGCGCAATATTAATGTTCGTTAGTTTTAACATGCTCCGCCTAGGATTGTTCGTCTAGATAGTATCTCCCTGTTTCTGTTGTTCGCATCTTTTTGATGATGCGAACTACTCCTATTGTCCAGTTTGGTCTTATGTTCGCAGGTCAAGCCTCTGGTAATGGGCGTCGACCGTCAAGCAGCACTAAATGGAACAACGCGAGCATTTGTCAGAGCTCTCAGAGTTTGTGTTGTTAGTAACCTTTTGTTTCTACAGTCTGCTTCCGTTCACTCTCGGAAGCTAACTCTAGCAAAGTTCATGTGAACTGGGAGCGGTGTAGTCTCGAGGCTCTATTTATGCTTTGTTTTCTTTTGCAAGTGGGAAATACTTGAAATAAATGCATTTTGTGGCCGTCCAAACACATATCCTCTTTTATCACCGCGGAAAACGAGTACCATTTAGTATCTCTAAGATGCCAGATTGTCGAAAACAAAAACATAACCACTCTCTGGCTAATCCAGAGTTTGCTTTCGAGGTTCACTCTCTCGTTGGTACCCAGATTTGTGTCAAGCTCAACAATTCAGCCTTACTAATCATGGCGACAATAACCACGTTGTCGCGAACAAGCAATTGACGCGCCAGTTTGGAATCCAAATAAATGAACAAATACACTATCATTGTTCGGATAACGAATAGATAACTATAAATTGGGATCGCTAACAACCACCAACAATGTGAAATTGATCTCTTTGGCCGATCCATGCAACTCCATGCCATGGTTTTTTATTAGAATCCAGAGTTTGATTTGCCACTTTAAGGGTTCCGTGCTAAGTTATGTGTTGTATATCTACATGAATTGTTCTTCCCATTCCGCTAAACAAGCGAAACATTCTTTGGCCTGTTTTGCGTTGGCTCCACATATCTCTTTGAACCAGTGAACAAACAACTCCTCATTGCCTTTAAGTAATAAATATTGACCTAATAATGTTTTGGCCGTGTCAAAGCCTTCGTCTTCAAGACGCTTGCCCAAAGTTGATCCAATACCGGCCACCGAGGTGCATGGCTTGGTGCCAAGTGGTTCTGATGTAAAACATTGATGTTTTTGGCTGGTTGATTGAGCCATAACTCCGCTTAAAATTTGGCCTTTGATCACTAGAGAATATGTAAGACGTCTCACAAGTTTCCCTTTTATCACCGATGAGATTCGTCAAACTATGCGTCGTCGGGTCGCTACTTTGTCCTGAATTGTTTCAAAAAGGGTTTTACGATGGAAGGGTGAGGATTAAAAACAAGTCCAATGTCAGCCAATCCAATAAATGTGTGGTGCAATATGTGATGTTTGGTGGACTTGGTCGATGGATGCGGTCGGATAAATTAGATGAGAATTCATGTCAATAATATAGGAAGATCACAGGATAATAATGAACTTGTCCGGATCGTGCAAATTGGATTTGCCGCGCGCGAACGATCCATGCCGAGAAAGTGTGAACGACACATCGGGCGAAGCATTGCAATCTTCGGCGAACGTGCTGCACCCAATTTTGCAAACCGGACAAAAACTCACCATACGTACGGGTGGGTCAAACAATCTTCGAGAAATCGTCCTTGTACTGTCGTATAGAACTGATCAGACGAAACCTAGATGATCAAACAAGTGATTGATCATAGCCACTTTGAAACGGCATCGTGTGGCCTTGCGATTGAGAAAAATCGGCCAGGTATTTCTTGTGCCTGGTTCGTGTGCTTGGACATGAAGTATTGCAAACAAGACCACTTAAAAATGAAACAAGTACTTGTAAGATACTATTTAAATATCTCCATGTTAGTAAATAGTTGTTTAGATCACACTTACGATGAGGAAATTGCCAATCAATTTTGTTATCAATTGGTCGCCACTTTTGGACTCCCATCACTTGACGCCTGGCAACAACATTGGGGTTCTACTCTTAAAACGTGTTTTGTTGACAACATTGTCTGGTTCGTAGTAGTGGTAGTGGTGGTAGTTGTTGTTGTTGTTGCTGTCCCTCAAACACGTGTCGTCCATGTGAGCATTGCTCATGCTTTTGCTGATAACAAGCCTTCGAATGTCGCCAACAGCTATCAGAACATTCTACAGATGCAATCACTTGTTACAAAGAGTGTGGCATAGATTGTTGCAGTGACGTAAGTCATGATTATGATGTGATTCGAATACAAACGTTTAGTTAAGACTAAATATGAAAGCACACAACAGTATAGAGTTAGGTAGCTGTTAGTAGGAAAGTAATTAACAGATAACCGAAAAAGCGCGACCAAAACTCGTGTTTCTATCCCGATTCGATCTGATTCGAGCAACAGCGCCGACCATCGCAACCACTTCACAACCGAGGCGACTACTCTTCTAACAGGTCTATTAGCTAAACTATTTGGTAACATTGAAGAATTAAGGCAGCCACCCAACAGTGTGTGTTGGGCTATTTTTAGAGTTCAAGACACACAACTTACATACCAACACTATGACGGCTCTTGGCCGGTTGTGTGGCGTTATAACTGAACCATCTTCATCCCAAGATTGCACGCTGCCGCCTGTTGACTCTTGTCGATACATCTTCGTTTTTGGCACACCACCACCAACAGCACACAAGCTCACATTCGATTACACGAGTTAAGCACGAGGGAGTTTAGAGTGTTGGTAAGCATAGACATAATGATGAGAGGCGAGGGGCGATCAAGAGAAAGAGAAAGCGAGAGAAAGGAGCACACAGCCGCCGACTATCAAGCTTGATAAGCAAAAATTGAGATGGAGAACAACGAATCGAATCTGGAGAGGAATTGTTTGTTGTAAATGAACGAGTCTGGTGGTTGCGTGTGTAAAATAGCACTTGAAGTTGTAAGCTAAATAGGGATAGTTCGAGATGATTGAATAGAGAAGAGAGTTGGTTAGAGAGAGAGAGTGAGCACGAGTTGGATAGAGAGCGAGCAATTTAGATCAAGACAAAAACGCGACGCGAAGACGACTAAATCAAAAATCATAATTATTTTTGCCACTATCATATTCGGTGGGTGCCACTTCGGCATAGTTGAGTTAAGAAGCAAGTTGGCTAACTGGCTGTTGTTTGAAAGAGAAGCGGAAAATGTTGGGCGTTACACGGCAAAGAATCGGCACTTTCCGCTTCTTTCAAGCTTCTCAACACTGTCGAAGTGCTTCCACACTACCAACAACCAATTTCAAAAATGGTCAATCAATGGCGAATCAATGCCAATTGAACTGCCGTGTTCAGCTACTGTGGCTAAATTTTAGCTGCTCGATTGCTTGCCACTGACTCATTGGCTTGCTACTGGCCGATTCAGAGACGCAATTCGCAGTGAGCTAATAGTAGCCAATAGTGAGATGTGTTCTGGTGGTGTTGGTTGTGGCAGTGGCAGAGCGAATCGGTTATTATATCCACACGCTGGCCACTTGTTTGTGTATTTGTGTTGTCGAGCTGATCGCCAAACGGGCGGACTCGCGCTAGCTTGGCCAACTTTCATTTGCCGATTTCGACCACCACGAGCAATGGCACTACATCAACTCCCGCTTTAGATAAGAAAAACAACGAGCTGCTATTGTGTGTGTGTGTGTTGTGGCCAGCTAGTCAGTCAGCCAGGTGGACATGATGGGATAGAGCCAAGCATTGGAACGGGTTGAATGTTCAAGAGTGATCCAGTGCAACCTGTTGCAGTTAGTGCTCGTTTCAATCGTCGTCGACGTCGTCGCCTGTCAACTGAGAGTGTTGTTGTTTCTCTCAGTCAAAACGCGTGTCCAGCCTCACACGCAACGAGTAACAAGACTAAGTCGACTTTTGATAAGTCGAATTGAGAGAGTCGTCTCACACTTACTGACTCAAACAACAGATGGGGCGCTGTTTTGGGCTCAAGTACACACGGCGGCGAATCGGTTTGGCTGGTTCCATTTCGAGCTTTTTCTTCTTGTCTCTTTTTTCTCTCTCTTTTTCATCGCGCTTGTCAACTCTTAAAAACAGCTCAAGACTGAATGGCAAGCTAACGTTATATTTACACCCCATCGCTTGTTATGCACGAGAATAAAACTCGCGTATTCAAGGTCAAACGATTGGAAGGAGAGGATGAACGGGCGCCAGTTGCGTAATTGGCCCTCTCTCACTCGCTCACTTGCTCATTCGTTCGTTCGTTCGTTCGCTCGCTGTTCGCTAACACGCGCTTAGCGAGCTTGTTAGTGGCCTCTCAACAGCCACTTCAATTGGCGACCGAGGGACAGTCTGTCTAGGCCATTGAGTGGCACCAAACTTGCACTGGACTTGTGGGGTGGCGCACATTGTCGTCGACGGGCCACTACAACAACCACCATCGAACTCGAACAGGGAAGAAGGAAAGGCAATTTTTGCTTGCATCGCAATTTGAATCGCCAATCTAACCGACAGACCGTTTAATGAATGTCGTCGTCGTGGCGATTTGAATTCTAACTTCAGAAAGAACTTCACCATTTCCTTAGCGGAACTCATATTTGGACCGACAACCAGACACGATGAGCCAGAAAGGTATTCGATGCCACTAATTGCTCTTCCTTGCTTTGGCTTGCTTTCAAACTAACTCGACCGTCTTCAGATTAGTTTCAATTCTTGAATTTACTAAATCTAATCCATTGTCCGTACGAGAGAGAGAGAGAGAGAGAGAGAGAGAGAGAGAGAGAGAGAGAGAGAGAGAGAGAGAGAGAGAGAGAGAGAGAGAGAGAGAGAGAGAGAGAGAGAGAGAGGGCGGAACTTTAGATCAGGCACCTTTTTGCAATATGCTAATATGGCTCATTGAAAAGACACTCAACTCTGCATTCGATCAAGGCCACTTTGAACACTTTGCAAACAACACGCAGTTCGTTTGATCAAACAAGTGGTGGAAGATTCATGCCAATCTTTGCAAAATTGAGTCCATCATAGGATTCATGTGGCGACTTTGTCCCGTGTGTTTGTGGTTGGCTGCCAATGTAAGGGTGCTGGCCTGTCTAATCACAATTTCTGCCACTTTGGCGCCAATTCGAGCTCGCTCTCGTGCAACAATTATTCGAGTGATCGCTCGTGGAGGCCAAGGCGATCGCGTCGATCTACGAAAAGCTGGCTTGGTGTGACCACAAATAGCCTAGTTCGCATTGGTGGGGTTGTTGCGCGAATCTGGCGCGATTGATTGGAACGCGCGTCTAAAAGAGTGTCTCGCCGGCTAACCTGAACCAATTTGACATTTGCCTTTTTCTGCTCGTCGTCGTCGTCGTCGTCTGGTAGACACAGAGATCAGGAAGTTTACATTGTTGGATATCTGCTTAAGCCGGCCGAGTGAGCATTGCGATGGCCGCGCCTTCGATTGAGGACTCCAAGTGGTAGTGGTGTCGGCTTCGAATAGTTCGATTCGAACAGTGATACCGTTGTTCAATCTATGTAAGTATCAGATCTGGTCTCCAAGTCTACCACCCACAAATTTGGTCTAGAGAGTAGTGCGGCGGCATCTCTATTCTCGTGTCTTGTTTTTGCCGCTCGTTGTAGCGGTTAATTGTAGCTCTCGCCTTTGCTCTATTGTGTTGACATTGAAATTGAGACCAGTCAAACACACACACACAGTTGAGCTCACCAAGCTTGGAAGCTAAGCGTCCGAGATGATAGCAAACAAGTCTGTGTGTCTGTTGAATCTCGCTAGAAAAACTTAATCTTTCTTTTTTCCCCCCAGTCCTGTCTTGCAATCCAAGCTAACTCAAACACACTCACACACACCAGTTCTTAGCTCACACAAAGCACAGTTAACTTGGAACTAAATTTATGTTTGCCTCTCGATTAAGATGAGCTCAAAGCTATCTGTCCAAATCGAAACCAAAAGTAGCAGCCAGCACCGGTTGGAGTGTTAACAAAATATAACACAGGTACGGAGTGAACCCAACCAGTGTCTGTTTGAATCTGCAGCTCATAGCGGCTGTGTGTCGTTAATTTTTCCTGTCTCTTTCTTCAATGAGATGGTTTGGATTTGATATTTGGCATTTTGGCTTGGAACGCGCAAAATGAAAACGGCGCTCGGTGTCGATTGAATACAAACAACTACTGCCGGTTTTTTGTTGGCTCGTCAAGCTCGTTTGTTTTAAATCACATTAAACACGGCACAGGCAAAATACAAGGAAGCGGACGACAAGCAAGGAATCTGGCGACGACTAACGACACGACCAGGCGGATCATCACGAGGGCGACGACGACGACGACGACAAAAGGGTCTCATCTTGAATTCTGGCCTGGTTGCTGCCTTGCCTGGCTGGCTACCAATCAGCACAAGCACCCGATTTGCCTTTAGCCAGTCAGCCAGCCAGTAAGTTAGCCAATAGGCGAGCAAGCATTTCCATATTCCTTCCACCTGGCGCGTGAAATTGCTCTGTCTTGTCGATCTTATATTTAGCTGGCTGCATTTTGTGAAGTCAACAGGCGAGCAAAAGAATGATCTTCTTCCCTGTTCTCGCTCTGCTTTGGAATGATTCTCGCCTTCGGACGAACAACTTTCGCTCTTGCGTTCTTCGGCCGGCGTTTCGGCGTTGTTCTCAACCTTCAAACACTCGATCGCCCTTGCAAGCCAGCGGCGCCGAGCGAGAGTGAACTCCACTCTCTTCCTGAGTGGGCTGTGTGAAATGTTGTTAGTGTTGTGCAACAGACACTAACACAACTCGACGGATGCTATCTAAAGATCGCTTGTGTGTGTGTGTGTGTGTGTGTGTGTGTGTGTGTGTGTGTGTGTGTGTGTGTGTGT
>CATLOQ010000160.1:0-14230 GCA_950022295.1 Bromus sterilis
GTAAGTTGCGAATCGTAACTTACGATGCAACCAAGCAAACGAGCGAGCCAAACAACAATCTGCCGCCTAAACGCTCATTGGTAACCAATGTTAAGCACACAAGCAAGCCAAGTGAGAGCGACGACACAAGCAAAGAAGAACAGGGCGAAATGGGTAGGAGTTGGATTCTATCAAATCGATCAACTTGAAAGATGGCCCCCTTTGAGAGTTTGGCTCGAGACTCGGACTTGCGCGTGGACTAGTGCGGGCTTCGACAGTGATGGCAGGACCGGACCAACAAGGGCAGTTTAATGAGAGCCCAAGTGGGGGTAGGCACCACTCGGATGTGTGGCCACCTGTTTGTCTCGAGTCGAGAAACGAGCAACTTGTTCATGTTCGTCGCTGGCTTGGTCTGCAACTCTTTCTTGTTGTCTCGCTCGGTCGCTTTCGGTCGTTTGGTTGCTTGACTGATTGGCCTGGACATGCAGTCAAACTTGAGACAGCTAGAAAGTTGCCAGTGTGAAATATTGTCGAGCCGCTTGCAGTAGATGATTGAGTGGCGCGTTTGAGGCGGCCAAGTGCACCAGAGACGCGTGCCAAACCGAAATCCTTTTCGCTTATTTGCATTATTCTCGATCGATTCCAAATGCTTAATTCAAGTCGACGAGTTGCAAGCTGCTACCTAAACAAAGTCTAACCCTTTGCGGGCGTCTCATCGAAAAAAGACAACCCTGAACAAGTTGTTATAAACTTGACAATGAACGACTCGCTTGTTTGTGCATAATTTTCAATATTTGCCTCGGATTCAATCGGCCTGATCGATTGGCCAGACGAGCTCGATGCCACTTTTTATGGTCTGTTCACATTGAACACTTGCTTGCACTCGAAACTAACTGGCCGAGAGAAAATTAAATGACACAACAACGGAAGTCGCGGGTCAGATGAGTTGCAACGGCGGCTGTGATTAGCACCAGCTTAACTTCTCGTTTGTCTAAACAGGTTGGCAAACATGAAACAATGCTGGCAATTCGTGATCAAGTGTTCAAAATTGAATTGTGTGGTGTCAGCCGGAATTGTCTTTTTGATTGATCGATCAATCTGTTTATTCGTTATATGTTTTAAATAATTTGCATTAAACAAATCTTGCAACATGGTAGATCTACCGTTCATCAAATGTTATTTGGTGACACCAATAAGCAAACGAATCGGTTATCACCTTCAAATCTTTCTCAACTCTGATGGATATCAAAACATTCACATATATAACTAGTTCCAGTCCAGACCATCTGGCCAGTGTCCTTTCCTTCGTCATATTTGCAACACGTAGGACATTCAAAAATGCCCTTATTTTTGCAACCTATTAGATGCGCGTTTCCATGAAATTTTGTCAACTCCTCAGGATCTTCCCACGGAAATCCCTCTACCTCAACAATGGCCAGAATGACGCCCAAGATTGCAATCAATGCGAACAAAATGATCACTTTCGAGCTCATCTTGTAATGTTTTACAATCTTGTTAGTGCCTTTGCGGAAGTACTCAACCAAGTCTTTCAATGTGTGAACAATCACAGTTACAATCAGAACACAAACTGTCCAATCTTGACTTGTTATTTCTTTCTATTTGTTCGTTTGATCAATTGATTTTGATCTGAGCAATTGATTCAAAGAGGCTCAGCTAATGAACCAAATCAGCGGCACAGCTACTCTGTTACGTAGCGTTACGTCACAGTGTAGTTGATTGGTGACAGAAAGGGTTTTTTTACGGCTCGCTTAGAAGTAAACATCCAGGACGACGTCCGCACAGGAGATTCGAGAAAGTTATCCGTGTAGAATTCAGTGCATTGCATCATCACGGTACGTGTGTGTGTGTGTGTGTGTGCGATACGGTAAAAGTTGTTGCGCCAGATGGCTGGATTTCAGGCCCGATTTGAACCAGCGCGCCAGACAAGACCAACGTGTGCACCACAACCGAATGGATTTCGTAAATGGCCGCTTGTGACAAAATGCACACCTGTTATGCAAAAGTCGAGTCAGTTTTAATTTTGCAGACAAAAGCGTGCGCCTGTTTCGACATATTCGCGCAATGTCGTGTATGTTGGAGTTTTATGTTTGATCGGAGGGAACGCACTTGAAGCACCCTGTTACGGACGAAAACGCCCTCTCGCTCATGAAGATCCATGCCGCAGACACAGCGAAAGATTTCCCCACCGTCAACGACACTCACACTTGTATATCTTGATAATCGAGTATATAATAACTTGTCGAAGACACAATCAGGGCCAGATGCCAATAGGTCAGAGCCAAGAAACATCCCCAAACTGTACAATCCCCAAACCGAGTTCAATAAACACCTCAAGAGACAATCAAGCTCAACAACAACTAAACTACTGTAAAGGGTATTCGTCCCAACTGGTGTCATTAGCTCGTCAACCAGGTTTACCCCCTTACACACCCCCTCGTAATTCAATCAAGTGCTTGACAGATAACAGTCAAGCTGAACGAGTGTGATGGTCAAGCAACAGAGTTTTGTTAAAACGAGGCAACGAAAGAAAGCAAACTAGATATATTCCATCGGCCAATTAGACCGATGGTCAAATTAGACTTGTTAGATGTGTGCCTTTTATTCACTCATACATCTATTTCGATGCATTTGGTTTATTGGCAATCGCAATTCCAATTTTGCCGCGCTACCTTGTTGAATTTTTTACAGCAATCTCTACACCAATCGCCAACCAATGGACGACAATCTTTTTCCGATTTCCAATCAGGTTTAGCTGGGCTGTGTTTGTCCCACCAATCTGCGTACTTATTCAAGAGTTTACCCGCAGATGCTTGTTTGTTTAGTGTGCAGACAATCATCAGAGTTAGCAAGGCGAAAACAGCAATTGATCTTGAGAATTTCATTGTCGCGATTGTTTGGACGCTGTTTGAAATTTATGCCAAATGATACTCGTATCTCGATCAAATCTCGCAAATTCTCGACCTGTGGAATGGCAATGTCACTGTTTGATTCGATTAGCTTGTGTTACGGCGAAATACGCCCTCTCGCGTAAACACGCTCTTGTCGCATTGCGGGGAAAACTTTCTTTGAGCAGCAACACTTTGGTCGCTGAAACATGAGTATAAAAAGAATTGTTCAAGACACAATCTACGCGCACTGTCGATCACTATCGCTTACCATAGCTAGTATTGCCACAGTCAAAGCCAATCAACATTCTAACACCTTGTACAATCGTTCAACCGAGTTAAATAAACATCTCAAGAGATAATTAACCCCAACAACTAAACTACTGTAAGGGTATTCGCCCCAACTGGTGTCATTAGCTCGTCAACCAGGTTTACCCCTTACAGCTTGTTAAGATTTTTCGTTTATTCAATCTAAAAAGACTATTCTCGATTTTGATTGCTTTGATTCTCTCTCTATTTGTCGGGTTTGATTAGTTAATTTTGATGTGTGCGATTGTTCGAAAGGAACTCATCTTATAAACCAAACCATCGGAACAGCTACTCTGTTACGTAGCGTTACGTAACAGTGTAGCTGATGGATGATTGAAGGGGTATTTTGCGGCTCGCCTAGAAGAAAACATCTAGAACGACGCTCACACAGAAGATTCGAGAAAGTTATCCGTGTAGAATTCAGTGCATTGCATCATCACGGTACATGTAAGTGTGTGTGTGTGTGTGTGTGTGTGTGTGTGTGTGTGCTATATGGTACCAGTTGTTTCGCTAGATGAATGGATTTTGGGCCCAATTTAGACCAGCGCGCTAGACAAGACCAACATGTGCACCACGAACGAATACACTAAGAAAGCTAACCGCTTGTGACAAATGCACCTGTCAAATGTCATGCAAATGTCGAGACTGTTTTATTTTTAAAGACAAAAGCGTGCTCCTGTCTAGACATAGAGGCGCAATGTCGTTTATGATGGAGTTTTATGTTAGATCGGAGGGAATGCACTTGAAGCACCCCCCATCGAACTTCATCAAAGCACTTGACCGATCATAGTCAAGATGAAGGAAGCAATCTTGTCGCTTGACCATCCCACATCTGCCTTACGATTTGTTGGCCAATCTTAGACTTTTTTCCTCTCGAGAAATGTATGGAATAGTTTTGGTTCATAACTGGAAATGGTAGTTTAACTGGTCTGTTTGTTATGCAAGAAGAGCCTAATCGAAGAAGACAAACCTGAACAAGTTGTTATAAACTTGACAATGAACGCCTCGCTTGTTTTGCGCAAAATTTTCAATATTTGCCTCGGATTCAATCGGCCTAATCGATTGGCCAGACAAGCTCGATGCCACTTTTTATGGTCTGCTCGCATTGCTCGTCTTGAATCTGAATTTGGCCAAGCAAAAGCTGGCGAGCAAACATCATCAACCGAATCATCTTGGCTGGCCACCACGATCTTTATGGGCTGATTTGGCAGCTAGAATGTGCGGGATTAACACTCCTTGTCGACACTGAACAACAACAAGTGACAGCAACAAGTGAGGGCAGACTGCAGACGCAAATTGTACCGTTCAAACAATCGTCTTTGTGCTCGTGTTTAGATTCGCCGCCAAGCCCAAAAATGGCTAGCCAACCGAAGGAGGCTCGTCGTGTTGTTGTCCTTCTTTTACTTCTTCTCTCTCGTCTGCTCCAGCCCATCATCAGACGCTGTCTTTCCCCCGCGATCCGTTGCTGTTGCTAACTGGTTACCTTGTTCGCATTGAACGCTCGCTTGCACTCGTTTGAATTCGAAACTAATTGGCCGAGGGCAAATTAAACGACACAACAACGGAAGTCGCGGGTCAGATGAGTTGCAACGGCGGCTGTGGCCAGCACTAGTTTACTTTCTCGTTCGCTTGTCAGTTGGCAAACATCGCTTGTGCCTCTCTTCACACATAACTTTTGTTGTTTCAAACGCAATTCAGAAACAAATGTTTCAAATTTCACATCTTGCCAAGTTGTTAATTCAAACCAAACGCCACCAACAAAGGCGACTCTTATGGCGAGTGTTTCGAGAGTGTACAAGCGCAAACTTGGTTGCAACAACAACAAAAGCGCCCACGACGAGGCAACAACAACAACAACAATAACAATAACAATAACAATTGCTAGAGCATGTCGAATAGTGGCTCATCATCAGCATGGAAACTTAGCAATCCGGACACAAGAAGAAGCGAGCACAAATTGAAGGTGTTAGCTTGACAGGGCCGCACAAACAAAGAGACAGCTCGCTAGAAGTTGTGCTCAGTCTCTCTTTGTTCGAGTCCATCGAAATGGAAATGATACAACTCGTCTATTACACGCCAACCGGCTAACAAATTGATGCTGAAACAAATCTAACTCGTTAACACTTTGAGACAGCAAATCAAAGCAGGCCAACTCACGAATGGGTTTTGGTTGGACAAAGAGTCGGAATTGGCTCGGTTGGACGCCGGACTAACTGGAAGTTTGTTCTCAAGAAGTACCCCAAGCGGGTCGCTCTGTTTCAGCTTGATCGAATCAAGGCGAGTTTATGGTCTTGTTTATGTGCTCCTTTGACAACATTGAAAGTGTGCATGTTTAGTCACAAGCTGGTTTGAAATACGGACTTTGACTGGGAAAAGTTTTCATATTGCAAGTATTATTTGTTTTGGTTTGTTTCTTCGTTTGCTTGATGACATTTGTAGACGCGAGAAGCGCAAAAGGCAATCAACAATTGTTTACTTACTCAACAAAATCATATGCAACTTCAAGAATTTTGCGCATCATGACTTCTTGTCAGGTTGGCAAACATGAAACAATGCTGACAATTCGTGATCAAGTGTTCAAAATTGAATTGTGTGGTGTCAGCCGGAATTGTCTTTTTGATTGATCGATCAATCTGTTTATTCGTTTATTTTGCATTAAACAATGCTTACAAACAAATCTTGCAACATGGTAGATCTACCGTTCATCAAATGTTATTTGGTGACACCAATAAGCAAACGAATCTTGCTCAGCCCTAATCACATCGACATATATCTCTCTGTCCGTTCCAGACCATCCTACCTCCGGTTTTTCTCTCCTGATGTACGCAACAAGAATTACAATCATAATAATCCTTATTTTCGCAACCCTTCACAAGATGCCCGTTTCCATGAAATTGTGACCAATCAACCTCATGTTCCCACGGTTGCCCACGTTCGCCCCATCCAATAGCGGCTGGAATGACGCCCAAGATTGCGATCAATGCGAACAAAATGATTAATTTCGAGTCCATCTTGTAATGTCTTAGTGTTTAGTCTCAACTTTTTGTGCCCAATTTACCCTACCAAGTCTTTCAATGTGTGAACAATCAAAGTTACAATCAGCACAAAAACTTTCTAATCTTAACTGGTTATTTCTTTCTATTTGATGGTTTAAATGGTTGATTTTGATCTGTGCAATTGATTGAAAGGAACTCTTCTTATAAACCAAACCATCGGCACAGCTACTCTGTTACGTAGCGTTACGTCACAGTGTAGCTGATAGGTGATGAAAGGTCGCCTAGAAGAAAACATCTAGAATGACGGCCACACAGAAGATTCGAGAAAGTTCTCCGTGTAGAATTCAGTGCATTACATCATCACGATACATGTGTGTGTGTGTGTGTGTGTGTGTGTGCTATATGGCACCAGTTGTCTCGCTAGATGAATGGATTTTGGGCCCAATTTAGACCAGCGCTCCAGACGAGACCAACATGTGCACCACGAACGAATGCACTAAGAAAGCTAACCGCTTGTGACAAATGCACCTGTTAAATGTCATGCAAATGTCGAGACTGTTTTATTTTTAAAGACAAAAGCGTGCTCCTGTCTAGACATAGAGGCGCAATGTCGTTTATGATGGAGTTTCATGTTAGATCGGAGGGAATGCACTTGAAGCACCCCCCCCCCCCTCGAACTTCAACAAAGTACTTGGCCGATAATGGTCAAGCTGAACGAGTGGGATGGTCAAGCAACAAGATTGCTTGACCATCCCACATCTGCCTTACGATTTGTTGGCCAATCTTAGACTTTTTTCCTCTCGAGAAATGTATAGAATAGTTTTTGGTTATAACTAGAAATTGTAGTCGGACTGGTTTGTTTGTTTGTTTGTATTTGTTCATCTTCAATCTAAGCACTTGTTGGACAAGTGCTCGACCGTGTTGTTTTCTCGCGAGATCTATGTCGATTGCTCGTCGCAATGGTTGACAGAGAGCGATTTTGTGGCGTCATAATCAACTTGTTGTTGCAAGTTGTCACGTGCTCGAGCATCATAACTCGAAACTAATCCAAACTGATGAACGAGCAGAGGGGGGGGAGGGGTGATAGGAGGGGGTCAAATCGAGCGATTGTGCAAGCGTGCGTTGATTCGAACGTGTCGATCGGCAAGACAATTCTTGTTGATCTCAAGACATTCAGAGTTTTTCAAAAACGGGGCAACAAAAGAGAAAAAACAAGCAATTTCATCGGCCAATTACGATCGTCTAATTAGACTTGTTAGATTTGTGCCTTTTATTCATTCATTCATCCTTTTCCGACTCATCTGGTTTACTTTGGCAATTGCAATTCCAACTATGCCACGCGATCTTGTTGAATTTTGCACAGCAATCTCTACACCAATCGCCAAACAATGGACGACAATCTTTTTCCGATTTCCAATCAGGTTTAGCTGGGCTGTGTTTGTCCCACCAATTTGCGTACCTTTCCATGATCCCAATCGCAGATGTTTGCTTGTTTAGCGTGCAAACAATCAGCAGAGTTAGCAAGACGAAAACGGGAATTGATTTCGAGTGTTTCATCGTCGTTATTGTTTGAATGTTGTTTGAAATTTGCGCCAATATGATACTTGTTTGGGTAGAATCTCGTAAAATCTCGACTCGACTTGTAGAATGACAATGTCACTGTTTGATTCGATTAGCTGCTCTTCCTGTTGAGATTTTTCGTTTGTTCAATCTAAAAAGACTATTCTCGATTTTGATTTCTAATGAGAACGACATTGGAAGTGAAATTATGATTATTGTCAGTTGATTGTGTTTACCACAAACAACTCTCAACTTCTCTCTAGACAGATGTTTGACAGATGTTTGGTTTTTACACAAACAAGAGCGACAGACGCAACGAGACCAATTTCTGATTGGTTTGTGGCAATCTTTGATTGGACATTAGATCACAACCTGTTCACGATTGTGTGAGCGTTCTATCAAATCAACAGTGTGATCAGCAACAACCAGATGGGACTCGTGGGAGGACGTGATTGAGTTTATTGTCCGCTCACTTAATCTCGCTCCACACAAAGTCACCAAACTTGCTTGTTTGGTTGAGAATTGTTCGCGTGATGAAACGACACACTTTTAGGTACGCAACAATTAGTTTTTTGACGTCTGCATTGCTTTGAAGTGTATCGAAATCAAGGTTATTCTTTGGAAACAAGAACAACCAAAAAAAAGACGCGCTCTTGATCGCTTGAGTTGGCCCGAACGAAAATTGTCGCAACCGAGAGTGTATCGCAAATCGGCACAAACCGACATTGCCAAGTTTGAACCGACGGCTAAATTTTGACAAAAACAAAAATTTAGTAAATTAAACCAGTCAACATGTTGGTCTATTTGAAAGATTAGATTTTGTACTTCAGTATTTATTTAGTCAAGTTGGCCATGTGACGCGCCTCAAGCATCGACATTTATAATCTTCCCTATCATATTTTCCCCATTTATAATTTTGAGACACTTGTAAACAGCATTTGTCGCACTCAGGATCGAATAGACTCTTACAATCTGATTCTTTTTTCCAACCCGCTCTAACCCTGTCCATGCCACGATAATTATGATACGCACGAAGCCCATGTTGCCAAATTGTCCCTCCCATTTCAACTTTTTGCGTGTTCAAGATGCAGACAATTGCCAGAGTCAGCAAGGTTGCCATAAAGATTCCTCTCGAATGGTTCATCATGGTTGCGTTGTTGTGTCGTTGTTTTTCCTTATTAGATCCTTTCACTTGGACTTTGAACTACTTATCAGAACTTTTGTTTTGCTATTAAATCTCAATCGAATAGCAACCAAACCGATCGGCTTATAAACAACATCAAACGAAAACAATTTTCAATAGTTACGTAAGATGTTCAACAAACAAGCTTACCACTATTTTGGTCCAGAGAGATTTTGACGCGAAAGTGACGTAATGCGCCGGCACCTGCACTTGGAAGGCGCCTGTGGCTAAGCTTCCTTGCCCAGCGATACGATTGGCCATAAATCGGTCATGTTTACTTGAATTCTCGATCTATACCAAATGGTAGTCCTAATTTTAGCCGTCTCTTACGAGAGTGTCAATAAAGGCGATGATTCGGCTACTTTGTGAAGGCACAATTCGCGATGCTCGACATCAACGTCACAACATGTAGAGCCCAGTTGTCTCGGCGAGATCCCATTACATTGCGTGGGCGTCCAATCGGTTTGTTTCCGATAGATGGCGCTCGCTGATGTTGTTCTTGTTGAAAAAAAGTAGATGGGTTGCGAATAAATAAAGTTACAAGCGAGCGAACAAGTGAGAGCAAGACATTCAGATGGCTTCACTAACTTCACTTTCGTCGTGGTTTCGTTCGGTTATTGTGTCAGTGATTTTTGTTCACATTTCACAACAATCAGAGTTGGTTCAGGCTATCTCGGGTCCGAGCATTGCCAGGGCAATGCAACAGGCAATTGGTTCAAACAGGCGAGGTGCATGTGAACACTGACAGACGTGTTCGAGCACAAGCTTGCCAAGCTTGATCAAAGACTTCCATCCTGGATCTATCTTTTGTTGCAGCTTAGCACTCGCAGAGCTTAGAAGCAAGCAAGCGAGCTCAATCGATCGATCGATCGATTCCGGCCTGGTTTTGTGATCATGTCCGCAGCTAACGCATCCAAATTGAGCCATCAGTTCAGGTTGCAACCTGTTGTTGCAACCTGTTGTTGCAACCGACTAGGAAGCGAACCAACGCGATCCGTCTCATTGCACCTCCAAGTTTGGGCTCAACTGTCGGGCGCATTGTTCGAGTGTGTCTTGCAGAAGAGTTGAGCTCTAAAGTCAAACGCAATCTGTCGGAAGATTTTATAAGCGGACGGATGTTCACAGTCACACAATTCATTGAGAGGTGATCTTTTGACAGTTTGCGCGTAAACGATTACATCTAGAAAGCAAGACAGTTACGAGACAGACTAATCCAAGTTTGGGTTTGAGTGCCGCGTCAATTCCTGCCAAACTTGGTGTACTCGTTCAAATGCAATCTCGGTGCAAAAACCAGACTAAGATGTCAGTCTTGTCGACTTGATATCCATTCATTTGCAACCGACCAAACTCGCCATGCAAGTGCACAAGCTCCCCCCCCCCTCCCTGCACCGTCTTCAAATCTCGCTTTGTTGATGTGTGATTTTGTGTGTCGTTTCTGCGCTCTCAAATTGAAGCCGGACATGTTCGTGCTTTGATGCAATCCACTTGATAGGCACAAGCAAGTTGAAAGGTGCAAAATCTCGAAGCAAACTTGAAGAAATTTGCTTCAAACAAGCCTGACTAATCGAGTTGAATCGGCGCAAGTCAATGATACTCAAACGTGATGCGGCTTGCTTCCTGTCGTTGCGATCAACAATCGTCGATTGTCGTTGGTTTTGAATCCGTTGTTGGTTACCCAAAATGGGCATAACGGTGCATAACGAACCAAATTCAGCGGCTTAACCAGCAATCCAGCAAACGTTTGCTTATCGCAACCACCGCCGCCGCCGTTGGCGTTCGCAAGCCACTAAACTGCTCGACGGGAAGCGAAAGTGGCCACTTGTGTGAAGCTGACTTATGTGTGTGTGTGTGTGTGTGTGTGAGCTCGTTGTTTGACTTCGAGTGAGCGCCATCGACGAGCCAAGATGAGAACCAAGACAAACAAACCAAAAAGAAAATGAAGAGCCTTGCAAGTGTCCAACTGTTTTGGAGCAAACCACTTAAAGCGCTTTGATGGTGGCTTGATGCTGCGCACAATCAACCAACTGAGCGCGCCGCAACCTGTTGAGTTGGCGATCAACGTGAGCGCTCCGAATTAGTTTCGCAGTCGATCGATGAAGCTCTCTAAGTGACTCATTACTGTTCGCTGCAGGCAGGCGCAAGTTTTATGACTTATTTTGCGAGCCGTTTGCTTGTTCGTCATGAGTGCTGTTGCTCGCCTTTGATCGTGTTGATTTTGTCCAATTTTGTTCTGTGTTGCAACCAAGACGACAGAAACCGCGTCCACCTCAAATAAGCTACTTGACTCATGAGGAAGTGTCGGTTTGGTTGCGGCCAGACGACTTGTTTGATGCGAAGCGAGCGCGGCGATCTCTTGATTGCGCGTCGTCGCTCTGGATTGATTGGTAGACTTTTAGTAGCGCCACTCATTAGATTAGTTGCGTCACAATGCGGCGCAAATGTAATGGAGTGAAAGCTTGGCTTGGTTGGCCAGCGTCTTTGCTTGACTTGACGGCGAGATGGGCTGGAATGAGATGAGATGAGATGAGATGGATGCTATAGTTTGCCCAGCCAAGTCTCACGTCTTTTATTGATGATTTGCATCCTCATCATCGGGCGTCAATTCCTGTTCGCGTTCTCTCGCTTTCTCTCGCTTTCTCTCGCTTTCTCTCGCTTTCTCTCGCCTTCTCTCGCTTGGCCTCGAGGCTCAAGCAAAACCGTCTTGCCAGACGACGATTGCGCCAAGATGGCCGCTTCCTTTTGTGCTGGCACCAAGTTGGAGTGCGTCTTTGGCGCATCAAGCCAGTTGCGAGAGATGTTAGTTGGCGGCGATGATGGTTGAATTCAGCGAGAGTGCATTCGATTCCCGTGCCTTCGAGCCATTTGCATCGGATGTGAAAGTGAGCCATTTTTGGTTGGCCGCCGAGCGGGCATCGGCCCTGTTCGAGTCGGCCAATCGGCTCCAGCTTAAGTTGAATGTTCCTTGATGACTTTAAATTTGATTTGCAAAACAAGTCGGCCGGACTAACTTACGAGCTAAGTTTGCGTTCACAATGGAACGCAAATTTCGCCCTTTCATCGCGGGCCCTTTTCATCGTCGTTCAAATCCAATGGCAACAACAACACAACAACACAACAACACAACAACACAACAACACAACAACACAACAACAGCACAACAACAACAACAAAGCCCTCTCATCGCCGAGGCAGAGGCGAGGCCGCCGCCGCCGCCGCCAGGCAGACTTGAACTTATTAGTGCAGCCAGCGGCGGCATCGACGAGACATCGACTCAAGAGCTTAGCTCTAGCTTGGCTTGGCGCAGGCGGCTCGACGCAAATCGCTCGAGTGATGCCGGCGCATGATAATAATAATTTTTCGGCCCGCTTTGCTTACATGCCAGCTTGATTCCATCAGATGATGAAGTCGGCTCGCTCTTGGCCGCTCATTCATCGGCGCCGGGCATTATCATTTGCGGATATTACACAGACACAAGAGAGTTGATTTGGAGGTGGCGAGGCGGCGGCGGCGGCAAGTTAACAGGTTGCCGCTGCCGGCGCCAGTTTGTTTAATCGTTTGCCAGAACGAACTTGCGCGCTCATAAATGTAAAAAGCGGCTTCATTTGCACAGCCAACTGACTTTGGCGCTCGCATCCGCCGCCGTCGTTTAACCAGCCAGTCGGCCGGTGTGTAGGAGCGCCACTTGCAAGCTTGCCGGCCGGCGTCACAGTTCAAAGCCCTCGGTTGTGCGGCCACAAAGAGGTGAGCAGGCAAAGAATCGGCACTGCCCTCAAATAGAGCAGAATCTCTCGAAGATCACGACTGAAAACGAACGAGCTAACTGAACTTGTTCTCGACTCGGTCGGTGGCGATCTTCTTGGTTAGTTGAAAGAGCGGCTCGATTCGATTCGGCAAATATGGAACGAGTTACGCTCTCGTCTGTTAGAAAAACTAATCGAACGGCCAAGAAGCTCGCTGGCCAATCTGGATCAATAATCGGGCCGATGCGCTCTGCCAAATGGGCGAAAGTGCACCTAAAGCAAGCTCAATTAATGATCCAGTTCGTTGGTTGTAAATATTCGAGATGGTGTTGTGCGCGAGCCGGGCCGCGTGGCGCGACAACACTCGACGGCGCAAATTGACCAACGAGCTAATTGAAATAATGAATTGGCGGCCAGCGGGCGCGCTACTTGACAAGCTAGCTAGCTTGTCGGGCTGTAACCAAACGAACCAACTGAGAGCGTTCAGTTCGATTGGCGACCAAACCGCTTTGCCGCAATGGCCAGGGCGAACGGGCCAGTTGCGTAAGCGCTCGGCGGCGCCACCACAACGAGGGCGGCCCGACCAGACTGAGCTGGGCCAAGCCGTCATTAATTAATCATTTCGCTCATTCGCGCAACCAAAACGCCAACTTGCTTGTGTGCCGAATTGCAACACAGAGCGCGCAGCAAAACAAGCGCAAAGTTCTTATCGGGCTAGAAACGACGACAACGCAAACTAGATGAGTTTTCCGTTTTAGCGATTCGAATTTGGCGAGCAGATCGTTTGTTTGCTCGATCGCTGCCAAGCCAACAAGGTGGCTGCAACGACAACGAGCGCTCAAATAAGAGCGCCGGCTTGCCAAAGAGCCAACCAAACAGACACACAGACACACACTGTCAGGATGGATAGGCTGGCAACAAGTGGGAGAAAGGGAGAGATGATAGTGGAACGAGCAGCCAAATTGGAGCTAATAAAGTGCAACACAGAAATGCCACTTGTTGAATGAGCAGACAACAAGCGAACGAGCTCGCCCAAAAACCAGGCCAAAAGTGAGCCGCCACTTGGCTACAATTAACGCCAAAAACTAGCGCGTTCGACTTTAAGCGCCAGTTTTTTTTTCATTTCGACTCAAGCTCAAGAAAAGTGGAATTTCAAGCCAAATCTAAAACTGGAACGCGCTCTTTTTTCTCGCGATCGGATTTTCGCTTGCTTGCTGTCTCGTGCCAATCCAAATTTGTTAGCTTTGGGCGCAAACGACGAGTGAAAGCAACTTGCTGGGCAACAACAATCGTTGTCTCGACGTCATAATGGACAATTTGTATTTAGATCTGACTTGTGAATCGGGATGAGAATTGGGCTCGATCATGGGCAGCCACTTTCTCCTCTCGAGCTCGTCGTCGTGGCCGCCCTCACACACTCCTTCTGTCTTGTTGTCGTTGTTTGTTTGGTGGCAAACGAGGCCGCTTGCGAGCAGCCCAGAGTTCGTGTCGCAACAACGCAAACGAGAAACTGATCAAATTGGATCGGCCTATTTCGACTGGATTGAATCGGATCGG
>CATLOQ010000162.1:0-12269 GCA_950022295.1 Bromus sterilis
TGTTGAAAGCGAGTTTAGTTTTTATTATTATTATTATTATTATTCAGTTGGATTGTGTTTCAATCTGAGCAGAGAGGAAACTGAGATGAAATTAGCAAACGAGCGTTCAATTTGAATATCCATCTCTTAGGTTAGTGTCTGTTTACCAAATTTTTAATGTAGGTCGTCGTTGTTGGCTTCCATGTGCGAACCACCAGTTCGCGTGCGCCCATAAACCACCAAACCAAACCAACATTCGCCGAGCTAATCAGTGAGTGCGACTTGTTGTTGTTGTTGTTGTTGTTGTCGTCGGTTGCTTTCCGTGGAGGCTCACGTGAACTCATCAAAGGTGCTTCGAGCGCAACATCACCAACTTACCAGGCTGCTCGTTTTGCTTCTGTTTAATCAAAGGGGTTACATTTACTGTTTATTCGACTTCTTCGACCTAAATCGACTTAGGCCTTTGATATGATTCTCGCAAGCACAACTCTTTCACAAGCTCGCTCAAGTAGTTGTTTCGTCTACGATAGGCTGCACAAGTTGGTTGTGAAAACTTTGGCTTTGGTTGGACACGCTGACTTCGTCGCCGCCAGAGCGATCTTGTTGTCTGTGTTGTTGCAGTTGTTGTTGTTGCAGCCAAATAAGTTGATCCCGCGACTTCATGTAGCCCTGTCCAATGCCGGACAAAAATATTTCAAGCGCGTTGGCTGTCATCAAAATGACCTCTTCCGTCTTGCTCTTGGACTTGCCCAAACGCAAGTACATTAAGTAGAACAAATAATAGATGTTGCTGTCGAATAGTGGTTCTCGTTCGAGTCTTCGCCGCCGTTGGTTGGGACGGTTTCCACTAGATGGACGGAAAAACTTGCTCAAAGCACGTAGACCTCGTCTCAGGAACTTGCACCATGGATTGGGAGGCTTGTCATAGGCGATATCTTCTTCCTCGGCCTCCATGCGTTTGCGTTCTTCCATTGAAGATGGTTTCTGGTTCAAGTGCACCGTCGATGGCATGTTGTTGTGATGGTTCATGTTGATACAGGTACTGTTGTTGTTGTTGTTGTTGTTGTTGTTGTTGTTGTTGTTGTTGTTGTTGTTGAGGTCTTGCAATCCAAGTTCGAGAGGCGAAATTTGTTTTCCGTCGTCGGGTTTTGTTTGACGATGCAACCCGTTCAGGATACGATCTTGTCTTATAAATTTGGCTTGTTTGTACCTGAAGTTTGCAATCTGGTCTGCTTGTTTTCGTGCATTTGGCCAACACCAGCGACCAAACCAGCTGCTCATTGTTAAAACACTTGATGAGGTAATCATCAACTCAAACAACTTGTAAATATGTACCACAAAATTGATAACCACAGCCCACCACAAGACCAAAAATATTGGGGCGCACAACCCGTTGATGGCCACGGTGCATACGACAGCGATTCTTTCTGTTCCACCAACATCGCTAAGCTGCTTGTAAAGGCATTGAGTTAATACTGGAAATATTGACTCGGATAGTTTGTGATAAAACGAGTTGATTGCTGATAGCTCGCGTTGATCGCCAAACAACCACATGCTTAAGTAATTTAGAGCTGAACGAGCACAATTCCAGCCATAAAATTTGTATTCGGGACCGATGACCAACAATGGAACCAAGAATTGCATTGCCGTGCAAACGGTTGATATGACAGAATCAACAATTAGCCGACTTCTCAGGTTCATGTTGGCCATCTTGTACTTGGGCGTGTCGGTGGCGAGCAACAAATAAACAAGCTGATTGGGATAATAATTGAGCGAACGATCGTGGACGTTGATATTGACTAAAGCTTGCACCTGTTGGACCCTCCTAAGTGCTTGCTCGCCTTTGGACATGGCGGCAAACTTTGGATTGTCATCGATTTGCTCGTCGGGCTCTTTTTCAGAGTTGCCCGACGAATTGTCTGTCAGAGTTTCATAGAGACGTGCCTTTTCGGCTGCTTTAACCAATTCGGACTCCTCCGAGCTGGTCACTTGAAGTACCGCTTGAAGTACCTTGTTCTCGAACAATTGGGCCCAGCTGCGTTGTGCAATGAATGAAAACACGCCCAAAGCGAGTAGCATAACCCATGGCGAATTGAGGTACGAGTGATTGATAACATAGTGTTTTTGATCGTTTGTCGCAAAGTTTAGGCCAGCATGAGGGATCTGGTTCATGTAGTTCGATTGAAACAAGTGGTTGCGTGTTAGATGATTATGATCGAAGTTTTGATTTAAATATATAAAATCAAACCTTAAAATGAGATTGACGCTCTCTAAAGCAACAAGTCACTTCAACTTACCACTGGCCGGTTGGTGTTTGACTTGTCCAAACTAAGTACTGTTGTTGTTCCGTTGATATAGCAAAAGTTGGTGACTTGTTCCGAGCTGATGCCTCTTGTTCCCTGACACTCAAAATCGGAACGGAATTGTTTGTAGCTGAGCATGATAAATATGCAAAACCCAATGAACGTCATCGTGTAACTGTGAAACCGATCAGTGACTTTGGGCACCAGTTTGCCGCCGTTGGTATTGGACGAGAACAGGCGCTTGGCCTGTCTCATAAACTCATCAAACATGATCTATTGAATTGATATCGGTACAACAGATAATCTACCTGGTCTGGTTTGTGTCTGGTTTGTGTCTTGACGAGTATTGTGTCTTCTGTTCTTGTCAAATCTTGAATGATTGGTTGGTTTGGTTAAATGTATCCTTCAACTTGAAAGTTAGTAGCTAATTGTGAGTTGGTCGTGGCGCCTCTCGTTTCCGCCCGTTTCGAGCCAATGTGGCCCCCTTGTTTTATGGCCTTTTTTCTTTTCGAACGTTTTAGGCGAGAATTTAGCAACAAGTCGCCGGAGTCGACTAATTGCGCTCGTGGGCTCCTCTCTTCTTAAGGCCTTTGGCCGCAGCAGTGGCAGCAGCAGCAGCAGCAGCAACACACATAAACCACTGCTTACTTTTGTTTCTAGCGCGCTGTTGGCCAAGTTGCTCGACCAGATGAGTTCTGGAGACTGGCCAGATGTAGTGAATTGTGCGTGTCAAGAGGCGCCTTATTGGAATGTTTCGAGAAGTTACAATGGAACGACTGTCTGTCTTACTCTCACTGTGTTCAAGGATGATGAGGGACAGCAAAAAAAGAGCACATGCGTCGTGCCAGATACACTGACTAACTAACACGGAACAAACACAAGTGCAACCGGAGAGCCTCCAGTGAAAACGCGATGCTAATGAGAAGATCAACAACGACAAATGTGAGCTTGTGACGGCGCAATGCTCGTTGCAACTACGAGCAGCGCAAACAAATCAAAATCGCAAGTCCGAGTCGATCTTATCGCGCGGCTTGGCGCGGACGCAGCCAACGATGCTGCGACAAGAAGGACTGCAACCGACTCCGTGCTGGTGGCCATATTGCACGATCGTCGATCGATCGACGTTTGAAAGTCGAGCCAACCAAGCGTTCCCCTCTTTTCGAGATGGTCGTGTCCGTGTGTTCGAGCGCCAAATATCACGTACCGAGAGGGGCGCACTAACGAAGGATGAGGATCACAAGGGGCAAAAGCACACGTCGAACAAACAGCTAGTATCAAATTCAGCCTTTGACTAGTGAAATTATCGACCGATTGCTTCTAGTCGGCCTTTCTTGGTTCAATCAGTTTGGTTGGAGGTTCTAACTTGGAACCCGACAAAGGCGACGGGCTGGCGCATTCGTCGAGAAGTTTCTATTTGCATGATCGCAATCGAGCGCTAAATCGGTCGAGTGTTGTTGATTCGTTTGATTAGTTTGGCCGAACGTGCCAACTCGTTCGCTCGATCCAAATCGGTTTGCTCGGCGGTCCGACTGAATCGGGTCTGACACAACCACTTGCTGCGCTTTGGTCTAGTTCGAGTTGGTTTGAACGAATGCCGTATGCGCAACTGGTGGCGAACGAGTTCGCTGACATGTCTTGGTTGGGCGCGAGAAGACTTGGTTGTCAGAGATTCAACTGGTTGTGCTTGAGCTCTCTGATCACCCTTGACCGTGCGAAAATACTCTCTCGAATTCAATTAGAATACCTGTACCCTGAGGTACAGGTGGCGCCAGGTACAAACTTAGCACCAGGGCTAGATTTAAACTGAGCGAATCTGGCCTGGGTTCGTCTTGGCCAAGAATGGTCATCTTGGACGAGAACCAACTCATTGCTGATCCATCGAATCATCATCAGACGACGATTCATTGGAAGTCGCGTCAATTCGATGACAAAGAAACGATGACAAATCAAGCAAGCCACCAGACAAGTTGAGTATTGTTCCAGCCAAGAAATCCGACTCCAACAAGCCAAGTTTCACACACAGTGTGCGGGCTATAAAAAGAGATGCCGCCGCCAGTACATCACCACCGTCGTCCCCAGCACGATCTCCCAGCCGCAAGAAGCTTCAAGAGTCTCTTGGGGAGCGCTTTCTCGATTCGAAACAATCTCAAACGGCTTGTCGATATGTCGCCAAACAACAAACGGCGCCACTCGACCCACTTGGGCCAACTTGATTTGCTGCGCTCGATATCATCTATTTGGATCATCGTAAGTCATTCGTATTTTTTTGCGCTCGCTTGGCTCAACTTTGACCCGGCCACCACGAAGACCGTGTACAAATCGCTTCTCGGTCAGCTGCTTCCGAACGCAACATTTGCGGTGAACAACTTTTTTATAATAAGCGGACTTCTGGCTAACTACAAGAGACAAACACGCGACAAACAAAGATCAGTTGCTCAACAACGTCAACAGAACATATCAAACAATTGCGAGCAAATATCATCAGGATTTATTGAACTTGTTGTCGCTGTTTGCATGCGTTATCTAAGACTAGCTCCCGTCATGATGAGTTTAATTGGCATAAGCGTGATTATATTACCCAACTTGTGCTCAACGCAAGATTGTGCCTATCTGCCGAGGGCCAGTTCAATGTTCGTTGAGTGGTGTAAACTTCAGTGGCAATTTAACTTTATGATGGTGCACAATCTAGTCGGAACACCAACCATGTGCATGAGCCATTCCTGGTTCGTTGCTGTTGAGTTTCAATTTTTCATCTTGTTCAGCATCGTTTCGTGGCTCTCAGGTTGCATCAAAAACCAAAACATACTATCAAATTGGCGTTTCATCTTGATGGCGATAATTTCGATACAAAGTCTAAATTCATTCATTGTTTACTCGCGTGACTTGCCGCCAATGCCGCTGATTCAGTCGAACAGTGTCAATGACCAAGATATGCGATCTAAAGAGAACGACTACTTCAAATTGCTCTACATCAAGCCGCATTATTGGGCCTCGAGTTATCTAATTGGTGTCTTGTTGGCCGATTGTTCAATTCAGTTGCGGAAACACGCAGCCGCCCTCACAAAACTGAAGCGCCACCTGTTTGTCACCCTCAACTTGGCCATGCTGTTTGCTTTAATTGCAGTTAGTTGGCCGTTCCGGCGCTCAGATCTTGCCATGAACCGAGCCCAAGCAACCGTGTACACCTTTCTGGCTCATCCTTTGTGGTCTTTAAACGTGGCAAGTTTGTTGGTATTTAGTTCAAACATCAAGCTCAATCGAACCTTTGCAAGGTCGCTAGTTGTTGTCAGTCGACTTACCTATTCAGCCTACTTGTTGCATCCCATTCTAATGGCCGCCTTCTACGGGACGCGCACTGAAACATTCAACTTTTCCCATTATCTCATGTTCTACTTCTCACTCGGCCACATAGTTCTTTCACACCTGTTTGCACTATTTGTGTACGTCCTAATTGAGTCACCAATTCAAACACTTTTTAGTCCAGCCGATGACAGCGAAACAATGCGCTCGTCAGGTCGTCGCTTGAACAGGCGCCAACTCTACGACATCGAGCTGGTCGACACGATTCCCTTTGCCAGACAACGACTACGACGATCCAACCAAACCGTGACGACAATCGAGCCAATCGAACTCTGATTTGGTGGTGTGTCGGCCGACAACCAATTGAAACAAAGAACATCCGGTGGTTGGGTGTCAAATTAAATTGTGTAGTTGAGAGGGAAACAATTTTGAAACAAACGGGCGAGAACAACTTGAAACGAAAACAACCTGTTGACACTTGACGCGCTATCTCCGCTTCAAAGCATCGCTCGTATGTTTTCTAACTCCGTTTCTTGATTCTGAATCAATTGCCGCTCTGTTAGTGAAGAACAACTGTTTTGATTGTTGATATCTTTTTTTAGTTGCTGTTTCTTACATCCATCGAGAGTTTCTAGTTTTGAATTACAATCTGAAGTGGACAAGTGTCGCGTTTTTAACAATTTACTCCGTTGTGTTTGATTGGAGAATTTCAACAAGAAATCAAACCAGACGCTTTCAAGCGCAAGATTATTAAGCAAACAAACATTTATAGTCCAAAAAAAACTGAATCTCGCAGCAAAAATGTTCAAGATTAAAGCCAACCTTGTTGCGATTTGTCTGGTGCTCGTCATCTCAAATCTTAGTGTTCAGGCACAAGATTCAAGCTCAAACTACGACCAAACAGCGAGCGAAACACTGGCCGCTTCCATTCCGAAGGAAGCTCTCGAGAAGCTGGCCAATCTGACACAGGACGAGGGTTCGTCGAGCATGTGGATCTTGATTCCGTCCAACTTGTCTGACTCACAATTGCACGAGTCCAACTTTGCATTGTTCAAGCTTAATACTGGACAATTGTTTGATCTTGGTGGAGGCGGTCAGCATCAAGCCGGTTGGTCACTCCAGGGCGGGTTTGCTGGTGATGGTTTGCAGTCGCCAAGACTCTCAACGGCTCTCCAGATGACTCCAATGGCACGAGGGGCAAGAAAGTTAGGCTTGTTCTCGAACGTGCTCAACAAGCCCAAAGTGAGTCCGCTGTATTTGGTCAATGGCACTGTTTGTCGATTTGTCAACTCGCAACCAATCTGTACGACACTGTCGACTACAGGTCTCTTTCGTAAGTAGCATCTCGTCACGGTTCTCAAAAGAATGTTTAGTCTAGGATTAAATGAATATACTAACCAATTGGCGACATTTCCCAACAACAATTTTACGCCTAAACTAATCCAAAATGAACAGGCAATCCAACTCAAGGATTTCTGACGCCACAAAACCAGAATTCTGGTCTCTTCAGCAACTTTAATCAAAACCAGCAACAACAACAACAGCCTCAGCAACAGTTTCCGAACTCTCGTCAAGTGACGCCTCCACAGCAGCAGCAGTTCCAACAAGGTCAGCCTGGTTTCCAGCAGAACATAATGCCAAACCAGCAGCAGCAGTTTAGGCCGTCTGCCTTAATGGACGACGAGACACAAGCTGTAAATTTGGCGAACAACTCGTCGACAGTGACGAGACAGCAATCGGCTGATAAACAAAAGCCTAACCTGGTGCAGGTGGCCTCGAGACCGTCACCGTCCAGTTACACAATCATAAACCGGCGCCCGTTGAATTTGTTGTCTTTGACTAGACCATTTAGATCAGGTTGACGTTACATTGTTCATGTGGAATGGCTCATCACACTAGTAAGTCTTTGACGTATTCTACCACCAAGCATGTCGATGAACTTGTTTGGAGCAAACTCAACAGACCAAGAAAGACCAACGAATGAGATGATGACTGATTTAGAGAGCGAGCCTGGCTGGCTGGCATCTCATCGAATAAATATGAATTCGACTTGAAGTTTATGATTAAAAAATTTATCATGTTTGCAGTTAGATCATGTCTCGTAGCCGGCGTGACATTTCAATATTCATACTAAACCAGCGGAAGCTTCATTCGACCGCGACGAACCTACCACCGCTAGGCTACGCGACTTCCATGTAGCCGCTTGATTGAAAAATGATTAGCTCAATCGATAATGATGACCAGAAAGCACGATATCAATCAACATATGTTTCAATTTGTAACTTTCCATCTCTCATCCAGATTATTGTAGTCTGCTTAAGATTGTCGTCTAGTTTCTAGCGGTAGGCAATGCGGGCTACAGGATGCTTTCCTGCGCAATCGCACAGACTGTCTGCCTTGAACGAGTGCATACCTCCAAACAAAATATCTAATCTATTCGTTGTTATTGTTGCGTTCAAAAGAAAGTCATTTCCGTGGCCTCGTCGTAATTATTGAAACTAATCCAGGTTTCCTATTAACCATGGCGCCTATCTTGAAGAACCTTACTTGGAACTTCATACCAGTCAAGAGCGGCGCATTAAACGACAGTCAAGCTCTAAGGAGACGCGCAAAAAATCTCTACAAGGCATGGTATAGACAGATACCGATTATATTCTATGATTATCACATGCCCTTGAAACCAGAGGATGGTCGTTCAAAATTACGTGAGATTTATGTAAAAAACTCTCAAATCAACGACCCAAAGGTTATAAATCACTTGATTATGAAGGGCGAGATGGAATTGAACGAAACTGTCAACAAACAAAAGGAGGAGTGTCACTTGTGGAAATACTTCAGAACAACAGAGAGAAGGCCGCAAAGTTTCCTTACAAAATTCTTAGAGGGTAGATGAGCACTTCGTCCTCCGCATTAGTGATATATAACAATAAATGTAGTCGTTGATGTTGTTTTAATCCTCGATAACAGCTTTTTTCTATCCACCATATTCTTTTTCGCTCTCTATCTTCTCGTATCCGTAACGTGCTAGCCGAGTATCTCGCGATTAGTCGTGCAACGCTAACATGAATTGTGCGCGCGATGTTAGAACGTTGTTTTGTTTGACAACATTTCTATTTCGAGAAGATCAAATGAAATGATTTAATCTTCAATTAAATCTATCAATTAAAATTAAATATTCTGTCAATCTAACCAAATGCCTATTTATCGATACATCTGACGACTGTCCTACGGAAAATGAACTTTCCTCGTCTCCTAGTGAGACAACGGAAGTTCATCGTATTATATCCCCATAGAAATGTGGTTCCCTGTAGATCGTTCAAGCACGAGGTGACAACAAAAGCCGTTGGTTTACAAGACACGAGGATTTTGCATCTAGTGACAAAAAGACATCTCAAATCATATAGTCCAATCTATTCAACAATATCAAGTGATGATGAGGAACAGCTGAGAAACTCGGGTCGAGTTGTTTGGGGAGCTGTGCTCTTGAATGGAGTCAATTTTTTGGCGAAAACTTTCACATGGATATGTACAGGATCTCATTCAATGTTTGCCGAATCAGTTCATTCATTGGCAGACACTGCAAATCAATTAATTCTTGCTGTTGGAATAAGAAAGTCTCTTCAGAGCCCAACAGCTGACCATCCATATGGATACCATCCGATGCGTTACATAGCACCACTTATTTCGGGAGTTGGTATCTTCTGTGTTGGTTGTGGTCTTTCAATTTATCATGGCTTTGAGGCATTAATGATAAACAAACCAGAGCTATGTGTATCGCCAACATGGGCTTATGGAATATTGACGTTTTCATTCTTATCCGAAAGCACGACACTGATTATGGCTGTGATGACACTCCGAGATGGTGCAAGAAAGTCAAGTATATCAATGCGCGATTACATTGGCCAAAATAGAGATCCAGGCGTGATAGTAGTTTTATTAGAAGATTTTGCTGCCGTTCTAGGAATTGGAATTGCAGCCACCTGTATGGCTCTTTCAAATCTATATGAAACTCATGTATTCGATGCTTGTGGGTCACTCATGATAGGAAGCTTGTTGGGAGCTGTTGCAACTTTCATCATAAAAAAGAATACCATTGCTCTTGTGGGCAAATCCATTCCCCAAGACACCTTAAATAATATAAATAGGATTATAGAAAAAGATGTTCTTATCCGTGCAATCCATGACGTCAAGGCTACTGACTTGGGAAATGGAGTAGTCAGATATAAAGCTGAGGTCGATGTAGACGGACGTGAATTGGCTAGAAAGTATCTCGAAAAAGTGGACCTCAAAGGATTGCTAGAAGAAATCCGAGAAATTAAGAGTGAGAAAGATGCCGAAGCATTTGTGCTGACCCATGGTGAGGGAGTTGTTGATTTGCTTGGAGCCGAAGTCGACAGGATAGAGAAAGAGTTAAGAAGAAATCATCCTAAAGTTAAGCATGTTGACTTGGAGGTACTTTAAAATCTACCTTGCTCAAGTGTTTCAATAAATATCTTCTCATAACTGAGATTGCTGACTTTAATCAAGTGATTTGATCTAATGATTGGATTCGACTAGTATCAGTGGCCTTGAGACAGTTGGCGAAAACTTTTATAGTGATCCATTGCAATGGGTCTTTTCTTTAGTTCCTCATCGAATATCGGCTCTTTCAGAGTTTTGGAGAGGAATATTGTCACTGCCGTTATGACATTGCCATCATAACAGCATATTGCGGCATCCAATAGTGCCAACTTTTCACTCTTGGATTTGTATGGTGAAAAATCAATCGGTATTTGCTTATGAACTATATCCAGAATGTACAGTTTCGGATCCTGTCTTGTAGGTTGCAATCTAACATCTGGAACATCCTTAGCCAAGCGTTCAATCAGATCCAATCGTCTCTGGCATGTTATCATGGATGGTCTAAGAAACGGCTCATCGGTTGGTTTCACGGAAAGCACTGATTCGGGTGTTTTGACAGGCGGGAGCTGTTTTTCTTCATCGTCAAAATCGAACGGTTTTATGCTGGATGCCTGCCAAAAGTCGTCGCCCTCAAGGGTCATTGTGTTTTCAATAGTTTGATGTTGACCACCATATATGAATCACATGTGACATTCGCCACTCTCACCTGGATCTCAACAACCAGATGCAAAACATCTTGCGAGGAACTCTGGATTTGTGACAGCTGGTTTTATCTTGCTGTATTCGGAATGGAAAGATTACGCACAGACATACTCGAGGAGGAAGTTCGAAAGAATGACGCACGGGCAAAAGCCCAAATCTTCAACTTCTGCTCCGATATTCTGCGCTATCACGTTCACCAGCGAACTTCGTTTGTTAGCGAAAGCGGTTCTTCAATGCTATGAGGCAGATGCGCCTCGTAGGTGATGGATCTCAGAAGAGTGAACGTGCATTCTGTGAATGGGAAAAATGTTGATATTTATATCACATCTATTAGATACTTTTAATCACTCATTTAGATATGTAATAGCCATATATCTATAAATATTAACATTATGACTATTCAACTCTTTCAGTAGATGAATTAGATTCAAATCGCAATACGTGACTCTCAGCAATGTTGGCTATCTAGTTTTAGACAATATATCCATATACATATATTTGTATACTTATTCTTAAGTGCAAAAACTATGTCTGCTTCATCGAATACCAAACCAGACATTTTATTAAACTCGCCAGTAGGTGGAAAACCCGCCATCTACAAATGGCCACTGACTTATGTATCCAAAGGTCAGAAAATAGACGGGGCCGAAGAGATCATTGACACCATAAGATGGGTGGCTAGGGAGTTTATTGAATTTAAACCGGCGATTGAAAATATTCTGCCAAATCAGCCTGATCCCAAGAGCTATGAATTTATTAAGGGTTTGTGCGACAAGTACAATAAAATTTTAGAAATGGTCACCAGAATGAACAAAGGTACGTCTGTGGCTCCAAAAACTTCATCTAGGGCATCACAAGGTCTCCTGAAACATATCATACAGCAAGTATACAATTTCGCTGTTGCTGATCCCACCGAACTCAACAGATATTCACCTTTTTCTTCGGAGACATACGGCGAAACAAATTTCGAATTCATGGCACAAATGATTGAAAAGGACCAATTCAGACCTAAAGAAAATGACATATTCATAGACATGGGCAGTGGTGTTGGTCATCTAGTATTACAAATGGCTGCATCCGTTGACTGCAAGAAATGTTATGGTATAGAAATATCTGATGTACCAGCCGGTTATGCCAAAGTCATGGAGGATAGATTTAAATTCTGGATGACTTGGCATGGTAAAACCTACACTGACTTCGAACTGATCCATGGAGATTTCTTTGCAAACAAGTATTCAGAAATCATAAAGAATGCCACATTTATACTGGTGAACAACTATGCATTCAAGCCCGAGGTTGATCACAAATTAAAGCAGAGATTTTTAGATCTTAAAGATGGTGTTCAAATATTATCCTCAAAGCCATTCTGCTCGCCAAAATCACGTGTCACCGAGCGACATCTGACTGGACATCGGCTCAATCATGAAGGTTTTAGAAATACATCCTGAGCTTAAAAAAGACACTGTCTCATGGACTCCGAAGCCATTGCCCTACTACTTACATATCCTTGACGCATCGCCTGTTGAAAGATATTACGAACGGAAAAAGCGTAGACAGGGTCGAAACTATTGAGAAAGGTCGCCC
>CATLOQ010000163.1:0-17159 GCA_950022295.1 Bromus sterilis
AGACGCCATTAAGGTGTCCAAATCTTGAGCTCCCATCCGTGCGCGAGTATCTCGTGCAAAGCACTACGTACAACTGACTTGTGCACGTTGATGGTGGATTTGTTTATTTTGAATCTGTATTGTTGGACCAATCCAATCAACTCTATTATTCATTTCTCCTCAATCTAAGAAGCCAACTATAACTTATACCCTGAAATTGTCCCCCGAAATGACTGCTCATGATAAGCTGAGTTTCAGTTTACTTGTAACATCTGGATACAATTGACATTTCTCACCCTTCCAGGGGGGCCAATATCTCGGAATGCAAGCCAAAGATTTTATGCAAGCACACCATTTGTAAACACCAGAAGCCACTTTAGGACACTATTGTAACGGTTCATTAGATACATTCTAGTATGACTGACATAAGCACTAACAAATCATCATGATTGATATCTTGAAGCAGAAACATTTTTTCCCACTGAAAAATTTCGAAGACGTTGAGAAACTATTCGAATTCAACATAGATGAGAACAATGGAGAGCCGAATCTGGCTTTATTGTCCATTGTTGCGGGCCTAATCGAACACAGTCTAGTTAACGTGATTGACAAAGACGATTTGGCTGCAAATTCAAGACCAGTGAATCATCGTAAAGAAACTGCTCAAAGGAGATTTTCATCAAATCGGTGGGCAAACTTGAATCTCTCATCGCAGCAAACCCACCAACATCTCTCATCGACTTCCAATGAACAATATCAAGGTCATACCAACAGCTATAATGGAAAAAACTTGACTAAGAGGTTTAGGCCTAGCGATGCTGAATCTAACGAGGCTGGGTATGTTTCGTCTGGTGGAGATTCGAACAACGACTCCGAAGCTTCCATGATTGATTTGTCAGCAAATGATAATCTTACTATCCCAGAGATTGAGTTTGAAGTTGTAGAAACTTTATATAAACGATTTGTTGATCAATTCAGAGGAACAATAGACTTTAAGGACGACGAGTTGCACAAAACAAGCTTAAAAATCAAAAGGATCTCAGACAGTGTTTGGCAACATTTATCAAATAGTTATTATAAGGATAGGACGCATTTACAGAGTATATTTAGTTATTTAACTACAAATAAGCTAGATTGTTTTGGCTTGGCTTTTGCTGTTATTGCCGGCTGCCAAATACTTAATCTAAAGAATATATACCTAGCCTTAAGCGAAGACCATGCCTGGGTTATGTTCGATTTAAAACCTGAGGAAACGAAAAGCAACCAGAAGGAGCGAGAATTAGCTGAGTATACGGCAAATAACGTCCCTATACCAACTTGTGCACTCTATGGGACGTGTGAGGTGACATGGCACGGGAAAGCAAACAGTGATAAAAGAGGACAACCTGTGACTCATAAGAATTGTTGGCTCTATACGAACGGTTACGCAGTTAAATGCGACACCAAACAATGTGTTGCAGCTTTGATCAACTCAATCAACCCTTCAATCAATTCCAACACCGACTCGGAAATACTAGCTCTACTTCAACAGAGACTATTGTGGCTCTTATATCACAGCGAATGCTACTTTCCTATGTCATTGGGCAATCTTGGCGAGTTAGAAGATCTTTGCCCGACCCCGGACGCACCGTTAACACCTCATGATTTATTCAGCATGGGTATCGAATTGTCGAGAACAAAATACAATGATTCCCATGTATACCCCTATACTTATTTAGCCAGTTATTTTTATAATCATGGTCGCTTTAAGGAAGCTCTAGAGACCTGGGCAGACTCATCTGCCGTCATGACCAAGTACAATTATTCACGTGATGACGAGGAAATATATAAAGAGTTTTATGAAGTCGCTAACGAACTCATACCATCGATGCTCAAAGTTTTGACTGCTGGCGGTCTAGAACCTGGTCGAGTATCTCTCAAGCCATTTCTTCAAGATCCAGAATGTTTGGCATTGATTCTGAAATTCTACGACAACATATGTTGCTGGGAAGAGGGTAGCTCAACACCCGTATTGCATACTGGTTGGGCCGAAAAGTTTGTTTCCACAGTTTCAAAATTTAATCCTATTATCAGGTTGAAGATCAAGTTATTGACTGAGGATGAATGGAATCATAATAAGGCTTGTGCTAGTGAATGTGAAGTATCTTCGCGAGCTGACCAATGCTCATCAACAGCCTGTGATCAATCAAATGGTCTCAGGGAGCATGATGAAGACAGGGAATCTAATGAGAGCACAAGGATCAAGCAAGATTTGAGTGACTACTGTCACGCAGTGTCTGAAGATCATGTAGATAGTAAATCAACACTGTCATCATCCTTCGCTGGTAAGACAGATAACACCAGCACCCGACCACGAAAACGAGCACCCTCAATCGATGACAAAGTCGACACAAGCGTCGACTTTGAAGCTAACAAGATCACACTGACCGATGTTGCTGTGGTCAGTTCCGTCAATGGCTCAAGAGTCGTCGATGAGAACCTTCAGAAAATGCATAGCGATATGAAATTGTTAAAACGAGAAAATCGCCTCGAAACAGATAATGAAAATAATGTTGCCGTAATCTTGAAGAGCCGCAAAATTGCTGGTATGCGTTATCTTTTGCAAGCTGAAAAACTAAACAAGAGCACAATTGAGCTTGCATTGACAGCACAGTCAGAAACCGCTGTTAGAGGCAGGTCGAATAGTAATAGCTATACAAATGATTACATTCCGATTGCTTCCTTGAGCGGCTCATCAACCAGATCGAAGCGTTTGCATCGGTAAATGTGTCTTTGCGGAGCATAAACCAGGATATGTAAAAGTGCATTGAAATCCGTTTCGAACACTGGATTAGACTAGGTATGAGTAGGGTCGTCATGACGTGATTGGCGCCATCTGCATGTTTGTGGCAGACAGCCAACATGCAACAAACTGTGATCCCTCAATCTTTGGACACAAAATTGAACTTGTACCGTTCTCTCCCTCTCAAAATCGACATTTCATAATTTGATTGCTTTCGTTGGAAACTGCGATCAGTAATAAAGACTCATATACAAACACATGATGAGCATGTGTTTACATCAACACTTCATAATGTTTACTTTTTAAGTCGATCTCGATCTACTAATCACCCTTGTTTGAGTGACATGATGATACAAGATGCAACTATTATGAAAGTCTCGCGGTGCCCAGGCAAGACGTGCGACATGTCACTTAACTTTCGGATGCAATTTTATATTGCGAAACTCTGATCGGCAGAAAGCTTGTTAGCTGCGCTGAAGTTGGGTGAGTCTTCTGCTTGTTGCGATGTCATGTTGTGATGCTGCCACGATGGCAACAACTGAGATCATTATCATGCAACACACTCGCTGGACACATGCGTTCATCAGTTTGGTTGCACTGAATTTCACATTGGAATAGAATTGTGCTCGTGTCAAGAATCCAGGGCGGATATTTGTGAAGAGAATCGCTCTCTTCTTTCTTTCGCAAAAACAGCTGATTGTCTCTCTTGATAACGATCTTGAGATGTGTCGCGTCGTCACGTCCACGATATTTTAAATACATTAAGTCTGAGCGAGAGTATAGATTTCATAGTGTTTCAGATCAAATATATAGCCAGTCTCGTTCAAACTGGTCAGTGATCTATTCATTTGATAGCCAAATCTAGAAACAGCGTGGTCAATAAACATTCCGTTCCCGAATAATTAAATAGCCCAGAAAGATATCGAATATGGCCAGCTCTAAGGAGGCAAAAGTTGCATTGGTGACTGGTAGTAGTTCAGGCATAGGCGAGGCATCGGTCAAGTTGTTCTCGCAAAAAGGTTACAATGTGGTCGTTTGTGGTAGCAGGCAGGAAAAAGTCGACCGGGTGGCAGAAGAATGCGCCAAATTGTCCCCTAAAAACCTCAAGGTAAGTTACATGCTGATCACTTGATAATCTTTATTGTAATCATGAATGACATGCTTGAAGTAGCTTACGGAAGCTCAAGTAAACTAATCAATATTCTTATCATCTCGTGTTTTTAAAATTCAACGCGCACACATTCAGCCCCTTTCATTGACATTGGACTTGAGCATTGCAGAGAATGGAGAGGTAGCGGTCAAGAAGACAATTGAGCACTTCGGTCGGCTGGATGTGCTCGTCAACAATGCGGGCATCTTTGTCAGGTCGGATGGCCAAGATCCATCAACTTATGATGTCTATCGCCAAGTGATGACCATCAACACCGATGCAACAGTCCGCGCAAGTTTGGCAGCAGTGGAACACTTGAAAAAAACCAACGGCAACATGATATTTGTTTCTAGCGTTGCCTCGACCAAGCCTTCTGCACTGGGTTATGCATATTGTATGTCGAAAGCTGCAATGACGTCATTTGCAAAGTGCCTCGCCATCGACGTAAGCCCTCATATCAGGGTTAACATAGTTAGTCCAGGACCAGTTCTGACCCCAATTTTTGAAAGAGTTGGTCTATCTGTGGATGTGGTATCCAGTCTAATGGCCAGCACAACACTTCAGCAACGAGTGGGCACATCCGAAGAAATCGCTGAAACTATCTATTTCTTGGCGTCGGTCAACTCCTCGTTTATACATGGGCACGAGTTATTCATTGACGGCGGTTATCTACTAACTCCATCGGTTAATACAGCTGCAGCGCGAATCTTAGAACACAAAAAGGATACTTGAGGGCCTAATGAAACTGGTCACTCATAAAGACGGTTGGTTGTGGTTCAAATTATGCGATACATATTTAATAAAGTGAGTTTTTTCTTGTCGACATTTGGCCACGGTTTATTGTGTCTTCGTTTTACCCTTAGTATAGAGCATCAACCCTATCTTGTTTTGGGAAGAATGCTGGCATGATTCGTTCCATAGTTGGCCTTACTCTAATATCACATCACAACGTACTTTGTTCCACAAATTTTAGTGAAATCACATTCACCTCGACCTTTGAACAACCGACTGACTGATAGAATATTTGCGTCACAAACGTAATCAGTGCAACCTTTCAATATGATTGGCTTCTCGTTTAGGCTGACCATGACCTTTAGAGGGCTCACCATGAATACTACCGGTTCACCATTACCAGAAGTCGGAGCGGGAGGTTTAGACTCTCCGCAGTCATATAATGTGAAAGCTATATTGGCAGAGAATGGTGACATCAAGCTAGACTGCCATTGACGATCTTGAGGTGCAATATGTCTGTGCAAGTTATCACGAACTGTGGCTTTTTTGAACGCCCCATCACCCCCGAGATCAATGCTCGCAGCTATCATTTTTTGTATGACCGAAGAGTGCGTGAAATGGAAGTCAGCCCGCAGCTTTGAATCATCTCTATGCTCCCAGAACTCTTGCATCAGATGGCTAGTAACTTTACAAGTCGGCAGCGTTTGATCAGGGTGGCCGTAAGCTTCACCAAAAAAATCCGATATGTCTGAGAGATATGCGTAAAAGTTAAGATGGGCATCCTTGAATAGCCGGCACCAAATCGATGTTTCGCCGAGTTGTGCTGTTTCATATCGGCAGACATCGTAGATCGCTCTAGTTTCATCGGGTGTCAACATATTCTGGTTGTTGAACTGTAACTCCTCGGAGACTGATTTGGATATGAATTCGGTGAAAACAGTTTGGTTCAAGTGAAAATCAGCAACTGTAACTTCCTCCGTGCTCGCTTCTTTGCACGTCTTGTGAAATCTGAGCATTTCTTTTTGGTAATGTTGCAGAAATTGTTTGAAACAATCATCATGGATAATTTCTGTGGCCTTTGCTTTGTCTCGAGTGTTTGGTACAGGATATTGATCGGCCCGACAGGGTGGGCCCGAGTAATTTTTCATGTGTTTCAAGAAACTTATGGCTGTCTGGGCGGTCCTGAGATCTTGAGTAGTACCGAAATTAATGCGAGTCTTTTCGCCATCAAAAAGTTCTGGGAAGACGCTCTTGAAACGTAGTGCGATCGCCTCAGACTCCTGAAATCCGAATTCGGTTACCATATTTCCGTGCTTGGGATCGAAAAAATTATCCCACTTACCAAGTTCGAGAAGTGGATCATGACATGTAGTGATGTTGCTAGTTTCTGTTTTAACGACATCTGACGATTCCCGAATTTCTGGCAGAGATGAGCTCGTCTTGATTTTGGAGAGATCGATACGCGACTTAATATCTTTGATGTGCTGATTGATCTTGACAATATCCTTCGCGTCTGGTGTTCGAGCTGCGTGCCGTCCGAAATAGTGGAATTGCCTTAATTTACATTTGTTCTCCGACGTCATTTGTTTGTGAATAGACTCGAGTGAAACATCGACTGAGAATATTTTCGGTACGGTGACGGAGGTCTTGTCTATCGGCCAATTTCTAGTGGGATGGATATTATGCTGATGCTGGCTTGTCTCATCTAAGGTGGATGCTTGTGTTGGAGGTCTGTTGATATAATTAAATGCTGTCGTGTAGAGTGTTTTTGTGGAAAACAATTTATGAGTCTGGAATGGCCCATCTTGATTGAGGCATCGGTCGTTGTCGTCCAATACTCTTGGTGAATAGCAGAAGAACACGATGAGAGTTGTAATAATAGCCATTGCCAAAAATGACACTACAATACAAATTATTTTTGACGTCTTGCTAGTCGTCTTCTCGTTTGACTCGAGATCAACAGTATCGCCGCTTTGGCGAGTGTTGTTGTCGTCGTTTCGCAGCATTTTCTTCAATGCTTTCGCTGGGGCCGGAACGATCGGGATCTCGGCTTGCACGCTGGTGCTATCGAAGCTTTTTTGGTGATGTGACTTGACCATTATGTAGGGAACTAGAGCCGGTAATCGGTTCGTAATCTTTCCCGGCTTATCTGTGAATTCTTTAGGCTGTTCACTCATTAATATGCAAAATTACTATGTGGGTAGCAATAGTCGCGTGAGACTAGGATCGATGAGTGCGAGTTGGTGGAATGCGCACAATTGATTTGGATGAATCGCTATGGCACGCGACACTTGTTGCTGCTACCGTTCTGTTTGTGCTTGTTAGTGGCGCTCTTGTTTCTGATCGATGTTATTCTTTTGAAATTAAGAGTTTAGTGAGCATTTGTTTGTTTAACTGATCGCTTATGTCGTGTAAAGCTTTGCTCTTGTGGCAATCTATTGCTTGTAACTAATGCAACTCGTGTTTAAGTTTGGCTAATGTCTTGAACAATTTGCGCGCCAATATCTGCTGTTGCGATCTTTGCGTCCTCTTCTCTAACTTACTCGCTGTAAAAGATCTCAAGTATCGATCTTTCACAAAACAGTGTCGTCTTACAATTCGCTCTCTCACGCTTATGACTGTTCAACTGTTCCCGCAAACCAGTGTGATGTGCGCCACAATCAGGCTGTAAAGCTAAAGGGGCACCGTGTATCTTCGGGATCGTCGCTGCTCGAATGGGTTGGATTTGGTGTTGATCTGTGAGAAGTTTTGCGAGTGGCGCCGGTTGATTCAAAGATGGCGTCCAATGATTTGTTACTACCACGAATTGGCTCAAGAAGGAATTTGTTCGCTAAAATGAACGCCGCGTGTCTGTGTGATGATCTCGAGAAACAATCACCACCAGAAGTGCGTCGTCTTCGTCTTCGCTCACTCGAACCGTCCCTCACGAGAGGCCTGCCGCTGGCCCGCTCAGCTTGCCCACACACTCGGGTGTCGCTTTTGTTATGTTTTCGCTGTCCGCTCTCGTCGCTCTCGCGCAAGCTTTCTTTCCCCTCCTGGCCAAATGTCGGGCCTCCTATTCGTTAGTTGGCGCTCGTTGCTTGTTCGCTTGTTCAAACGGCCCCCTTCTCTCGGCCACAAGTTTGTTCGCTCGTTTTGGGTTGCGAATTTGTGTTCAGATGAGCGAGCAAATTAGAGTTTACTTCGGGTCTTCTTCTTCTTGTTTGCGTTGTGTGCGCGCCTCACGTCAGCAACATTCGCTTGTTGCCGTCAGTTTGGTTGTTCGTCAAGTTGCTCGTTTGGCGTGTAACTTGCAACTGTTCCGACCGGCACGTCTCGTCCTCACTTCCCGACGCTCGAAACTCCTCTGCTCGGCTTTCAAGTTCGCTAGTTCACAGCTTTCGTCGTCGGCCAAGGCTCGCCAGAATCTTTCTTCTTTTCCTCTTCGGCTTGTCGCTTTGCAATTACCGCCAACGCCAAACTGTAGATGGCCGGCCGAGCTCGCTCGCACTTGACGAAATTCGCGAGTTGATTAAATAAACTCACCGCTTTCTCTCTACAGCTTGTTCCTTCTTGTCTCTTCTCAAATGTGACCACTGCAGAACTGGCACAAACGCTCGCTGCTATCCGAGGCTCGTTCGCTTGACTAATCAGCAACAGTTTCAAAGGCAACCAATAGCGCCGAAATGCGAGAGGACCAACTCGGGTTAGCGTGCCAACGCAACGCTTTCTGGTGTCCAGTGACTCGCTTATGGCAGATTTGGTTCCGTGAAGATTCTCAAATGCGTGTGTTTGTTTGTACCGTGGTATGTAGACTGGCTCTCTAAACATTGAGGCACTGACACAACAAACCACGGAGCCACTGACTAGTCGACGAAGACTTCAAACTCGTCAGGGATCTTATGTGGTAAGAGGATTGCTGGCCGCTTTGGTGGTTGCCTGTCGTTGCCTGGCCTCCTCTCCAACTCTGCTTTCGAGCGCACTTGTTAGTGAACGATGCGGGCAGTTCGACTAGCCGGCGGCGAGGATGACGCCGGCGTGAGTCATGCAGAGAGAAGGCCGTAGGACAAGGCAACAAACAAGCCGCTCGCATTAATCTCCTCGTCCAGCGTTTGTTGGACCTGTTCATTGCGCAGGCGCGGTCTGTGTCGGCTTCACTTGCCTGCGCCGTCCAATAGGACTGACCCAAGACGAGGGCCTCACGAGATATCCATGCCCATCGGCTGGCCGGCCTTGCCAAGGCTCGGCCTAACCTTCGCGATTGCACAGCGTGCAACTAACGCCATTACGGACTAGTGGTTTCGCTCGAAAGGCCGCGCACTGGTATCGGCCGGCACGATCAGACGCCACGCCAGATAGAGAGACGATTTCGTTCCACAAGTGTGGGTGAGAGGCGAACGACTTGTTGGTTGGTTGGAAAGCTTCAGCGGGTCAGCCTGAGCATGCTGGCGGTCCACGAAGAGGGATGCTCGTGATCCTGACCATGCATCAGCAATGACCATGTGCTGAATTGACGAGCCAGCTTGAGCGCTAAACCAATTGTTCGAACTGTGTCCTTTTTGCTTGCAAACACTTGCGCCACCACAAAACGCACTGATCAAGTCAAGCGCGTCCCCATTAACGCAGATTGGCCTGCTTCGATAGCGAGCCCATTGCAAGACTGTTTGCTCAGCCCAGCACCTCATAACGGCATGCGGTGTCGGGCATCATCCAATTACTCGCGCCTACTCGGCGTGAGGTTGAAAAGGAATTCGCCTAACCAGCGCGACTGGTGCAATTGGAAATCACCGAAACGCAAAGACAAACAACGGATGAGCTCGTTTGGAGTAGTTTTTTCTTGTCTGCTCTCATTGGCTGCCGCTCGTAGCTTACGTATAGCCGCGGCACGTCCGATTGGCCAGTGGTCGCTAATGAGCTGCCATTCCATCAACGTTCAAACAGATCGACTCGCCAACGGGCCCGCACAGTATGCCACTGTTTTGCTCGCCCCAGACGTCATTGTTTGTGTCCATTTGAGTTGCAAATCGAGCAAACTAGACCACAGAATCTGGCCAAAAAACTGACAGACGCATTAGCACGATCTAAAGCAACAAGTGATTCAAGAGGCAAATTCGTAGTTGGCGAGTGGGATGGTTTCGCTGTCAGCAAGCAGATTGGCTCTCACTCTCAGCTGTTGCGATCACCACAACCCGAAAGCCGAATGTCTTGCTGCTGCCACACAATCTCGAGTAGCTGCTCCAAACCGAGACAGGCCGCTGGTAATGAAGACGATGACGAACTAACAATGGCGCCGATTGTTATCGGCATCAAATATTTGTTGTGTTGCCTACTAACGATGACGACAAGAACTCAAATGATTGACTTCTCTCGCTTTTCGTTGGAATTGCTGTTCTTCTAGACGATTGCACTTGGCTGGCGCTGGCAAGATGCGCTTTGGCCAACGAAACGAGTTATATTTGGCGCGATTAGTTTCGACACACAAACGCGTTAAGGTCCATTGCTCATCATCATCGTCGTCGTTGTTGTTGTTGGCTAAAGATTCGGATTGGTGGCAAGATTAGCCAGAGCGGGAGCAGTGTCGACGACGAGCTCGAGAAGGGGGGCAGCTCTCGTTATCTCGCTGCCGGCGCTAATCAGTATCCTGCTCTTCGATGTGATGACGCGCAAGTCGCTAGACCGTGAGGCCTTGCAAGTGCAACAAGATTGGCTCGCCAATGTGTACAGAGGCAACATGGGGCGCTCTGTCATTGGCGTCGGGGGCTCGTCGCAAATTGGGTTCACGGAAGGATATTGAGCTGAAAATCGTTGGAGTCGTTTGTGGACATGATGCAGCAATCGAACTAGCGAGCTCATAGCCGTGGAAGCTCATTTGAATTCGACAAATGGATTTGGTGCTGAAAGCGCGCGGCGGCGCCATCACTCATCTCGAATTGGTCAGTTCCAACTGGCGTCTGATGATGGCCAGCGGAGTTGAAGTTTGCAGCCGGAGCAAATCTAGCTTGTCGAAAGAGCGAGCCTTGTGCCCAGTGTTGCTGTCCTGTTGCTCGTTCAAATGGCGCTCGATCGAATCATCATCTCTCGTCGGTCGTTTAAGCGACGGCAGACGCGACCGCTGCAGCAGCATCTCATCGGAATTGATAATCAGGCACACAATAATGATGATGATAATGATTGCAAAATTAATCGCAATAGAGCAACAGCCGCAAAGATGAACGTTGAGTTTTTGTGTGTGTCTGTTTGTGTGACTTGGGCGCGAGCGTCGATCTTTCGGCTAGATTGCAATCGTCAAAGCAGAGTGGCGATGGTGTGTTTGGCCACTGCTGGGCTCATCTTTCAAGGATGGCATTCTCCTCGCAAGACGGTCTGTCTGTCTGTCTGTCTGTCTGACCCACAAGAGCGGCCACTTGTGGTCTTGGTTTTGGTCGTCTTTGTTGTTCCTATTGGCTCGTAACTTATGTAAATCTGCCATGACACGAGGACCACGGCGGATCTTGCCGACTGGAAACTCTGGACACACATACTCACACATACACACAAATGGCGAGGCTTCTTGGCCAGCGACCCGAACGAACACCAAATGAAAAACACTCGCACAATTTGGCACTGCCCAACAATACAAAAAACAATCGACTTGCAAGTGTTCTTGAGAGCCGTCCCGCCTGTACGCCAGATTGTTCATTTTTCCCCATTGCAAGACTATTTAATATTACATCCGCGAATGATACTCAACCCGCCGAACAAAACTGCACAAAACGATGAAATCTGATCGGCTCGGTGGTCGGTGTGACGGCATTTGGTCAGAATTCGGCATTTGGTGTGACTTGCGAAGAATCTCGACGGCTCAAGCTCGGAGTGTGTGATGGGATTTCGTCTCGCCGTTTGAGGCTTTGCGCCCGAGCGTCTTGTTCGCTGCCAAGCCGCATCGCGGCCACCATTCAAATCGCGGCCGTCTTGGTTCCCCTCGAACGCCGTGGGGGAGCGAGACAGTGGTTGCGGTCGAGTTTATGGCCGGCCGACGTCGGTTGATTGTGATCGGCGTGTGTTGTGATGTCAGACTGGGGGGAACTATCCGCGCTTGGTGTGCCATTGTTGTCGCTGTGTGTTGGCGTTTGTGTGGCCATTCCTGAGCCGCGGCGTTGCAATCTGCCGCGGCTTGCGCAACCAAATGTTGCGTCGCGCCAAACTCCGGAGCTCCTCCACGCATTTGAAAACAACCACCGCCACCCTCTCGAGTGTGTCCGGCAGGCAGATAGACAGACATCGACCGGCAAGTTCCTCGTAAGCGGCCCGCAAGTACAAACTGGCAATTAAGACGACACACGATGCTCGAGAGTCCGGCGCCCGACCCGCAGCGATCTGGCTGCGGGGGGCCTCTGAGCTTCATAGCCGCTTTGCTCGAGGCCGGCGTCCGTCTTGGCGCGATGGCCGCAAATCAACTTAAGTGTGAGCATCGAACAACATCGGGCAAGCGCAACAGTCTCTTTGCCTCTACTCAATCGTTAGCGTGGACATTCGACACAGACACACACTTGCCGCCGCCGCCAGAGCAAACTACGACTCGTCTGGCGGTGTCTCGCTAGAGTTTGTTCGCTAAGCGGGCGGAAAATGGTTCTCGCTTGCTCTCCATCTCCTTTCTCCACGCCATTGCTTCGAATGAGCCAGTCCGTCCATATGGCTTGTGTTGTTCTTGCTGTTGTTGTTGTTGCGCCATTGCGGCCGCGAACTGGCCTAGCGCCATGAGGTGGTGGTGGCCGGCCCAGTTCTAACTCGAGTGCCAGTGGGAGGCGATCGAGACAACAACAAGCGATTTGACCGGCTGGCCAGCGTCGCTAATTCAATAAGCTTCCTCAAGCGTCTGGCAACTCTGCTCAGCTGGTGATTGTTATGTTATTCGTCGAGTTATTTTCGCTCCACGGGCCATGGCCACTGCAACACAACCTCGATAGCATCAAACACAGTCATCATCATCACCATCATCCACATCCTCGTCATACTGTGCAATTGAAACCCGTCTTCTTTGGCTGGAAAAGTCGAACGGCAGTAACCCATCAACCTGGCCAGATTCATGAGAGTGTGTGATTGCTCGCTTCGTCTTGTTTGATCCAGCTCTTTTTGAGCTCGTTTGTATTGTTCAACTCATTATTTTGGTAGAGGAGAGTAAAAGGCAAGGGCATAGAAAGGCTCTTTTGCTGGCCTATCTGTCTTGGAGATCAATTCGACGGTCGATTTGTATCAATTTAGTCCGACCAACAACAAGCGACTGTCTCAAACAGGAATCCCTTTTTTCTTTATTGTGTGTATGAGTTTGAAACAAAAACAACACAACTTCTCCAAGTGCAGTATCAAACTGAAAGCAAATGCTCGAATCACACACAGAGAGTCCATCAGCCGAATTATCCATATCAACAAAGAAGGACCACCAAAACCACAAGACAGCGACATTAATGATTTCCTCTAAGCTTCGAATGTGCTCCTTCCTGTGTCAGTTTGAATGCAACATTGAGAGAGTGACTCCTCGAATGTAGGAGGACGAGTACGAAAAGGCGGATCAAGTTGGTCAAACTAGACAAATGGCAGTTTGTCTTGCCGCTGTTTGGCTATTATTGTTGACCACACAACATCCGCCTCCTCGTCTCCAAATTATTACTATCACTGCGCTGCTCTTGTTTGATTTCAAACCACACAACGACCAACAGAGAAAGAGAGGCCGCATGGATCGCGATTCGTTAGCATTGCTTCTCGCAGCAATGTCCATTACATCATAGCTGCTCCCCACGACGGCGGGGGATCGAATACACGCGCCCACCTCCTTGGCCAGCTGTGTAATTATGCAACAGGTTGATCTAATTTTCGCCAACAAGCTCCCTGCTGGACTGCTCCAAGATTGCAACCGCAGCACTCCACGACAACAGCACAGCACATTCTGAGGTGGCCAATCATTCGGTCCAATCAGCTAAACCATTGTCTACCGTCGAGCCATCCTAAAAGCGCGCAATTCCCGGCGATAGAAGTCTAGCGAGCCAGTTTGCCGCCTCCCTATCAGCCAGCATGTGGGCGAGAGGGCACGACGCCCGGCGTAGTGGCCCACTCGTTGCCGCTTTCATCACTGTGTGTCGTCTTTGCTCCAGGATAACGTCATGTTGCCGGCCATAATTGAATCGAGCACGGTTGCCAAGAATCTGATGTACCGAAGCCGCGTTCGCAATAGGGAAGCGAATCAATGTCTAGTCGTGCCATTGCCTCCTGAAGATCGAGATTGAGAGAGAACGAGAGCGGGCAACAATCAAACTGACGATCAGCATACTCTCTACGTGGTGCCCAACTAATTTGAAACACAAATAACGAGAACGCCAAAATGACGCCGATGCCCACGAAGCTCTCCTTGTATTGTCGTATTATCGAATCCACAAGAATTGTATCTGCCGATTCTCTCTCGTTGCAATGTTGTTTGTTAGCCAGAACAAATTAAGATAGCCGCCAGAGGAGCCATGTAAATGGAGCGTGCACTTGTTCAATTTTGATGGATTCATTTGAACCTTGTCCTGGCGCCGCTCCTCTTCATTGTCAGCGTCACCAGCGCAACACTTACAGGTCTTGCGCAACTAACTCAACATCGAGCTCGCGAGCGCTGTGGTGTCGATGTTGTTGTTGTTGTTGTTGCTGTCGACTGTTGAAACGGCAACAAGTGAGCCGCTTTTGCAACAACGGCACGAACTCACTCAAAGTAGACAAGCTTCAGGAGTCAGTTCGGACTGATTTGGTTTGATTTCACATATCGGCGACTTGCGTCAGCCACTTGATGATTCGTCTCTCACACAGCCAGTCGCAAATGGAGTGATTTCATCATCTCCTCGGCCTCTCTCGATTAAAGCCTCAAATCGGTGATGGGCTCTTGCTGTGTAGAGAGAAGGATAGAGATAGAGCGCCGATTTGCTCTTGTTGTTCGACTGTTGTGCAAGTTCTCTTAAGTGAGCACGACAGCGGCCAACGACAAACTCGCAACAACAACTTCGACTGAATCTCACAGTTAACACAAAGAACACATTATCGAATCCATCAAACTTTAGTAGCGTTGCACTTGTTGTTCGCTAGGGCCACTTGTAACCATTCGGCTTGGAGCGAACATTTCGTGGCCGGCGTCATCATCATCATCAGTCGCTCTCGCTTACAACAACTGGTGGCTGCGGCGGCATCGGCCACCTGCGACCATCTCACCTCGAGCCATTCGAACTGCGACCGCCCTCATGGGCAAAAAGTTGTCTTAGTAGACACGAACGCACCCTCTTACAATCAGCGCCAAACAAGAGCTTCACCGGCACACCCCAAAGCTTTCGGACACACAACACTCTTGTGACGGAGCACCTCGATTCTGCGTCTCGTTCACCTCGCTTGAGACTAGTGATTATTGAAAGTATTGGCATCTTACAAGCTTGGCCATCATCATCATCATCATCTTCGTCGTCGTCGTCGTCGTGGTCATCCCACACGAGTTGCGAGCAAGTCACTCGATGCTCATGAGTGTTTGTGTGTGTTTTTGCCTCTTGCCAACAAGCAACAGGACCCTTGGTCATTATTTGTTGTTGCTGTTGCAATATCAACCAGTCTGGAGCACAGCAACTTTCGTTCATGCGCTCGTTTGAAACATCATCTTGGCCTGAGCAAACACGCAAGACGACGGGAAACGAAAATCGTGAAGATGAGACTCGAGATTTGCTTGCTTGAAAGTTGCGTCATGTGACCGGGGTCGTTTCCTGAGTTTTTGCACGGAACCCCCCAATTCAGAGTGCTGAAACGAGCACGGATTAGCGAGCGAGAGAAGGAGACTACGAGGGCGCCCTCAGCTCGCTCGGCCAAGACCAACGCAAACACCACAAGTGTTTGCCTGTGCATGTATGTTGCGCCTGCGGCCCCTTCCTTGGTGGCGTTGGAATGAATTTCGATTAGCCAACAAAAACGAACTCCACTGCCATTCGTCCACTTGTTGCGCTCTCTCATCTACCACACAATCGAACGTTCTCCCACGGGCGATGGAACGCGCGCCAGAGAGGACGCGCGATTATGTAAGGAAGGGCCGTCTTATGGTCCATGACGACGCCCAGGAGTTGTCCGCTCTCCAGCAGTAGGAGCAGGTGCTTGCGGGTTTATTGCTATTATTCCATTCCACACAGGTTCCTTTCTTGGAGAATGTGGAATAATTTTTGCCTTGACTTAACGCAAGGTGCTCAGAGGGGGTGCGTAACCAACCGCCAAAGCTTGATTCCGCTTTAGGGCGCCGGGCTTCGATTGGGCGGCTGTTTGCTCTCTTTCCTGGAGATTAAATTGAAAGCATGACGACGAAGAGCGATCAAGTTGGGCAAGATGAAAGTAAAATTGTGCAAATTTTAGCAGCAACCTTGAACATTGTTTTGCGTGTTATGAAATTAGCAAACTATGAAAGGAAGCGCCTCGAGTGTTGCGCAAACCATCCGCCTCGCACTAACGACGCTAACTTATCTTCGAGCCGATTGCCCCTCTGACTCGACAACAACGGACCACTTGTTCAAACTATCAAGCTCGATCGGCGCTATTTTTTACCTCCAACACCAATCAGCCAACCAGCTTGCCCAAAGCAACTCCCAACCTAGATGAGGATTGCGCCAACCTGTTAGCAGTGGCCGCCGGCTGGCTTTCTGGTATGACACAGCATACTCCAGCTAGCCAATCAGTAAATAGATTTCAGGCCGAACTCAAAGAGCACCTTGCGCAATTCTAAACAATGAAATCTAGCAATTAGTCAGCCTGATCGCTTGCCAATCTTTCAAAACAAGATCGAACGCTAGCTTGATAGTCAATTAGCTTACGAGCTTTCGGTGGGAGCGCCAACGAGCCTCGAGGCGTGCTCGGTCATCAGATGGGTCATCAGAGTTTATATTTTCGGATTCGAGACGCACAGCTGGATTGAGATTGAAGTGGTGCACGAGCTACTTGAATCAAGCGAGTTGTGGTTGAAACGAAACAAAGACTTACTTGAAAGGAAGTTTGTGTGGATTCGAGTCGGCAAGAGTTGCTTTTATCTCGCTCTCACGCATCGAAGATAACAAAATCAAGTTCGAGCTGTGTCAAAAATTGCAACTAGCCATTCATAGAGGCGTCTCTTTCAGACTCCTTTATGCTCTTCTCATGAGAATTTGAATTGTAAAATTCCCAGCCCTCAAACGGACTGTTCAGTTGCATGTGGCGGCTGAGTCTTGCGTTTGATTGCCAAGTTTGACCAACTCATTTGCCGACACCACAAAGGCAAACAAATGAGCAAGCCGGCACCGCAATCTATGCACTGTTGCTCCCTTTCGAGGAATTTGTCGCTTGCTAATATCCTTTGCATGATCGCCGCAACCGGCCAACACACAGACACAGTCCACGCAAATTAGGAGAGCCGCCCCTTTGCGAGTGACAGCGTGCTGATTTCAAACTATTTGAGGTGCTTGCAAAACCAAAGGAATCTCCACTTTGCCGTCGAACTAATCCCTCGTTCTCTTCGACTCGACGCAAGCAAAAACT
>CATLOQ010000164.1:0-21649 GCA_950022295.1 Bromus sterilis
AGAATCCGCGGATCTTGAACCAGAGTTCCGCACAAATCTATCACGCCCCAACCACGAATATCCCTCCAAACCACAGTCAGCAGCATCATTATGCAAACCCCAATATATCAAGCAGCGTTAACTTTTCCCGACCAGTTCAGAGGGATGATACAATGATTCCCTACAGGTTACAACATCATCATCATCAACAGCAGCAGCAGCAGCAAGCCCCTTCGTACCAGATGACATATTCAACAGGTGCACCATCCCAGAATCACCAACAATCCCACCTACAGCAGAGACAATCAAAAGATAGCCCATCCAAGATATCAGCGCACAATTTCCGTCAAGATCAGCTAGATCGAGATAATGAGGAGACAACCACTATCAAGGAGGAGTTGGAAAATGATCTCGAAGGTTACGACAACTCTGAACTTGAGGCTATAAAATCTCTCGAGCGAAACCTACCTATTGAATTGTCTTTCTTGATTCGCCAACAAGCTTATTGTAAGGCGGAACTGAACTACCTTCAAAGGCAGATAAGGGAAATCAAAGAGTCGGCTGCTCAGCAGCAACAGGTCGATAATAATCGAGTTTCGTCGACATCAATGTCAAATCGAATTCATAGTCGGGCAATCGATAATATTGCGGCAACAACAATGGCGCATACCAAAAATGGCAATTTTATTCTGTCTGATGATAGTGGTGGTGAGTACAGCCGAGCCACCATATCTGATGACGACGAGTTATCTAGTCTACTTGATCAAATTGCAAAAACGGTACGGCCAGAACAGCGCAATATTAATGATAACATGCTAATCAATAGTGATAGTCAAGTGCAACACCTACAGCAACAACAGCAACTATACCAACAACAACAACAACAACAACAAAGAATTTCCACGGCATACAATACAGTGATGACGAGCAATCAACAGCAACCTCACCAACAGCCTTACACCATCATCAATCCGAGTCAACTTCATCATCAGCAAGCAGTCCCCATATTTGTTATGAGTTCACCTATTGCTGTTGCTCATCCGTCGAGCATAAGCTCAAATATATTACCAGGTGTCCACTTTCAGCCTGAACCTAGGTATAATCAGTACTATGAGGATTTCTATGCAGTCAATAATACCCCGCCGTCTACGATCGCAGCACCAACAGCTTCCACAATGCAACGTCAAAATCTCAATCCAAATACCTATAGAACACATCAGTTTGACACCAGCATATCCGCTGTTGAACAACTAGTGATCCAGAAAGAGAAGCGTCAAATAATTTCACAATTGAAATCCGCTGACAATTGGCTAAAGATGCGGACGGCTAATAATACCAGCGTTAGCATGTTCAATCAACAAGAAGGTTCATTGAAAAATGTCGGCAATAAGCAAGCAGCAATGACAACTAGTGATGAAACACAAGAACAGATCGATGTGGCGTCGATGCGATGAGATTGTGAGATATTGTGATTACCCTTATTCGATAAATTGAAACGTGCAACTTAGTTAGAAAAGCAACTGCTTGGACTAGATATTCGAGTTTTTCACATCGAACCTTTGAGATTTACTCTAAACTTAAGTTACTTGTACACTCTTCTGTGATACTTGTGTCTGCTGCGATGCGAGTATCTATCGCGGGGCGATCTCGATCTCACTCTTTTCCTTCGAGATCCTGAACTAAAACGTCGATCAGGACTAGAGTCGGTACTCGATGAGCTAGATATTCTAGATTTTGATGTATTTGAACTTGATGATGAGTTTCTAGACCGTCGACGGCTAGATGAGATCCGATCTCTCGAAAGACTTCGACTTGATCTACAGTAACGTTTATAGGCTAAAGGTGTGACAGCCCTACGTGGTCTAGGAGTTTCGTCGTCTGTAATTTCCTGCGGGTCGCTATGCTTCTCAATCTCTCGATCATTTCTCATATTGATTTGTATCTGGGTCGAGCTATTGGTTGATGTTTTAGATTCACTCACCATCGAGAGCCGATTTGTATTTGGAGTTGATTTCGCGTCTGTCGATAGAGCGATACTGGAAGATAATTTCTTCTGACTAGAGACTTCAAGACTCTCCGACTGCTTCGAATTAGTTGAGATAGCTGTTTGGGTACTGTCGAGTGGATGAGATACAAAACCATGATCTATATTCGAATTTGAGGAAACGTCCCGAGATGAATCATTATCACGAGTTTTGATTAGTGATTCGGCGCTACTAGGTGAGCGCTGTTGAATGGGCGAGGCATTGCCAGATGGATGACTAGATGGGCCATTCTTCTCTCTTTTTTCCATTTCGGGAGGGAGAGCAGGTCCGTAAAATCCTTGTTGTTTAGTTACTTCTGTCGATTGAACTGCTTCACACAGCCGTTTGGCTTCGCTTTGGACATGTTTCAATTTGCTGATAATTTCTTTAGAACTACGAGACGTCGAGTCAAGTAGTATATTGAAATCGTCATGGTTCAGACCATACCGATTGAGTACTTCGTTAATGGCTTCCGGGTTGAGCTGTGGTTTATCAACACAGTCTAAATCTAACTCCGCATCACAGTCATCTAAGTCAGGGATTGTTGTTGCAGTTGGAATATTCATTTGCACTGGAAGATTATCATCTGCATCGGGTTCTACCATATTATAATCAAATCCTATGGAGACTCCTTGATGTCTAGTGGTGAAATTGCGATTGTTGTTGGTAACGTGATCGCCAGAAATTGATGTTTCTCCCGATGTTCCAAACCAATTATTCTTCAACTTTCGCATCTGAGCCTCGGATAGGAGATCATTCTTTTTGTTGACCAAACCAAGTCTTGTGGTTTCCGAAACTTTGTTAAGATCATTATGCATAACTAGACGATACCTCTCAAAGTTAAGAAGCTTTTTCATGTATTCATTCTCGTTAGTATCCAATACTGTGGGTTTACGGCGTCTTTCTGGTTCGTTCTTTTCAACATGTCTAGGCTTTTCATCTGTAGGTAAAGAACTCAGTGTTGCCCGAACATCAAATCGATCAATGGTTGTCTTTTGATCACCTTGCCAGACAACCATGGAATTTGCGGCCAACTTGTGTGTAGTTGGATCAATGTTTACCTTGGATTTGACTCCATGAACTTGTAATAAACTGCTTGGATCGACTTTATTCTCTTCTCGTCGTTTTTCGGCACGTCTTTTATGGTCACTAAAAAGTTTCTGTGTGGCTCTTTCGCGTCGTCTAGCCTCGTGCCACATCTTGGGTTTACCTTGGGACCTTTTTCTGACAATGAATGAATGTGTGCCAATGAATAGTTTAGACTAAGATCATTATAAACAAGTGATTAAATAAAATTTGACGCCCGCCAGTAGCCAAGTGATGTTGAGTGCCTTAACTTGCATGAGTTTTGTAAACAAGGATAGCCGCTGTTTTCGTTGTATGTCAGTTTTGCGATGTCGTAATTTTTCGGAATACGAATTTTCGAACATGTGTGAATTTTTGGCTTACAACGCGCGGATCTCCGTCACGTTCAAATAGATTGAACGGCGAATCCCTCTTCAGAATGCGCTACGCGTTTATGATTGAACAATCCCAGTGCACGTGGATCAATTTTCAGAGAAAATGACCATTATTCGTATGAGGTTCATACATGCCGATATTTATCATCCAGATTCTATTCATTGACAATGTATTGAATCAACGCAAACAAAATGAATTCCGGCCAATGTTTGCTGGTCCAATGTTGTCGGAGGTTGTCAACAACCCCACATCGTTACAGCTATGGCGGCACATGGAAAAACAGTAGGAGATTGAAGAACCCATCATTGATGGACAATATACCGATTGTCCAGTCAGTCAAAGAAGGTGATATGAAGAGAACCAAGATGATATACATGTGTGGTTTCGCTGCCACCGGTGCCTTGGGTTTGCCTAAATATTACAAACCAGAAAAAAGAGAACTCGAACAGTTGAAAGATTCAGACTCTTATACAGCAACTTTTAGACGCCTTATCATTGATGCTGAGCCGATAAGAGACATAGCTTGCGGTTACGGGTTCACTATCATAGCTGCTAAATTGAATAATTCTAGTCACACTGCTTTAGGATTTGGTTTGAACTCGCAGTCTCAGATTGGATATCATGAATCCCGACCTGGTTTTCCGCTTGAAATTGTTGTCAATCCGTCTCCGATAACACTACCAACAAAGTCTGATATTCGGGCTGTCAGCTGTGGCCGATCACATAGTTTGCTTCTAGATACGGATGGTCGAGTATTTGCCTTGGGAAACAATTCTCTCGGTCAATGTGGACGACCAATTAGTGAGAAAGAAAATTATTTCGGTAGCAAGAAAGTTCATTTGATTGACGAGCTTCCATCTGATATCCACATGATTGAGTGCGGTCAAGATCATTCAATGTTTCTAACAAGGAATGGCCAGTTATACTCCTGTGGCTGGAGTGCTGATGGCCAAACTGGTCTGGGTTCTTACGATAATCAGCCGAGACCCGCTCGGGTCAAAGGTGATTTGGATGGCGTGAACATAATCAAAGTTTCCGCATCAGCCGATACTGTATTAGCTCTCGATGATAAGGGAAATGTTTTTGGTTGGGGCAATTCCGAGTACGCTCAATTCAGATCTCTAATTCAAGATGATTCTACACAATTTAACACACCAAGACATCTTGAATATCTAGACGTACCTGGCAAAATAGTCGACGTGGCCACCGGCGGAACAATATGTGCTTTATTAAATGACTTAGGCCAAGTTTACGTTTGGGGTTTTGGAATACTAGGGAAGGGTCCAAATGTGGAACATTCAGAGTTTCCCATTTTATTGCCAGAATCTCTATTCGGTAAGAATATTTATAATCCAGATACCAAAGTTGTTAAAATATTTGCCGGTTTATCACAATTCGCCGCCATCACCGACCGAGGTGACTTGTTCGCCTGGGGGAAGAACAGAGGTTGTTCATTGGGTTTTGCACACAAGTCGTCTCAATATTTCCCCATGCAAGTTAATGTTAGCTTGGCCGCTGTCAAAAAGGTATCACTTGGCGTAGACCATTCTTGCGCTTTGGTGGAGAAGATTTGTTAAAGAGCAACAAAGGCATGCAATCATGACTAGATTGATACAAGTCATTGTGCAGCACTTCAACCAATGTCATACGGGTTATATTGGATACAGTCCTGATTCTGCACCAATTCATTGCCCTCAGTCCAATACATGATGTAAAAATTGCACATTTCATCGTTTCCAGTTGGCCCAATGCTTACAATATGGTCCCTGGTGTTGTTGTAATCACAGTAAGCATAGATTCGATCGCCTTGTGTTATCGTCATGGACCTGTTACCAACTGGATAGAACATTTGAGGCTCTTGCGGATTGTGTTCGCCTATCAACTCTGGTACAAAGTTATTGTGAGGTGACTTTTTGAAGCCGGCAACTTTGGTTCCCAACTTATGCGTATGGGTTCTAAATCTGAATGGATGGATCACTTTTTCTTCGTTGAAGAAGCATTCCATAGTATGCTTGCTTATACCTTTTTTGACATAGCCATAGGATAGGAGAAGATAGATGCCAGCCAATTTTGTGATGCTTTTGTTGTCGTCTCCAGAAACAATTTCAAGGTTAATGCCGGAATTGTCGGTAATATCTTGACCACTCTGGAATATCGTCGTATTTCCATAATGTACTTGAAGGACCAAATAATCAATACCCGAATCGCCGCCAATCTTGAAGCCAACTTGGGGTGGTAGCTCAATTGCTGGTGCATCTAAGGCCCATCCAAACAGAATAGTTGTCTTGCCTCCATTTGCGCAAACAGGACCCTCATCGTAGGGAGATTGACTATCTTTAGATCCACCAGGTATTAGATTCATCTCTCCACACTCCCAGACATAGTTGGGAGTGTCTCTCTTTAGTTGTCCCGGCGACGAACAGCCGTATATAAGGATGTGATGGACTTTCGTAGCACTTGCATCAGGCTGGAAACCAACTGTTACGTATTGAGCAATGATTATGATCGTGTTAGATGATATGTCCAAGTAGCAAATACCGATGAGTAATCAATAACCAAACTGTCCCATATTATAACTTACCGATGAACTCGTGCTCTCTTGTGTTTAGCCGATGTGATACACAAAGATATGATTCGTCCTGAGATTTGTAGAGACCATCAGTTAATATTTTGTTTTTGCATTATACAATTACTCTTACTCAAGGTAGTCGGTATTTCTTGAATCGCTACTTACATGAGTCGGTCTTACGTCTGGCATATGAAGAGCCAGCAGATTTCTCTCGGCAACGATACATTTCGTTGTCAAGTTTATCGAGAATAGCAAAACAGTTACGTATTTTATTATGGTCTGGACGGATAATTGCATCCTGGAACCAATTGTTTGAAACATGGAATCGAAACCATCGATATCTAATACAACATCCGGGTAAATGATAAATTGTGGTGCATGGAGTTTGTAACAATTCTATTTGTGCCTCGTGTCGTCATATCTACGACACAACAACAAAATGTACACACTTGTTCAATGTTCAGCCACGAAAGTTTTAGAAAGATAACAATTGTCAGTTTGCGGGATCTTTTGCGCTCCCAGAGCTCCGCATTGTTCCGATCCGGCTTTACAACATATTGTGCTTTGCGAGGTGTAAGCCAGTGGAGTCTAGGATAAAACCTGTTGCACAAACTCTGCCTCTCATTCCTGCCACATCAAAAATTTCTCTCAACATGTTCCTGACGCTTGATGATTGAGAGAGAGAGAGAGAGAGAGAGAGAGAGAGAGAGAGAGAGAGAGAGAGAGATGGGAAAGCTCGGATCGAGTTACGATTCCTCAGTGGTACATTTTCAACTCTGATAGCCCTACCTTCAGTCAAATGAGATATATTACAGAGTATCATTGGAGAAAACGCCATCTGGGAACAGCAACGTTTGTATTTTCACGCCTGGGTCTTAAAACAGATCTTCACAGAAGTAACTTCGTGGAATATATTGAACCCGGTGTAGTCGTATCTATCCATAAGAGCATAAAGAATAAAATTATCATTTATTAATTCCTCGAGAAGAGCATGATTCCGCTTATCGAGATTTGAATTGGACGTTTTCTACGAGTGGCGCGAGTGAAAGTAGTCTCGTCTTTGTTGGGCAGTTGTGAGTTGTCTAGTTAGTGTAGGCTGCTGTTCTCGAACTTGGTTGCTCCTGCATATGAGATCACTGGCTCGATTTTGATATTCGAAGCTTGTTGCATTCCGATGTCCCATCAATGTCCCAAACTCAACATCATTATCCGATTTGACTCCTGGGTTTGTCGTAAATGTTTGAAAGAAGGCGTGACGTAAAGCTTGAGCAGGTTTTATGCGTCTGATTGGATTATAGTCTAGCATCTGAAGAATTAAATTTAAAAATTGTAGATAATCTCCAGTACCATGGCCACTTTCGCCTCTCCTCCTACCGTGAGGCCCGCCTGAATCGACACCCAGGATATGATAGAGTTTTCTAGTCCCCGGTGGCAAATATTGGACGAACTTTTTCTTATTTGTCAAAACTTCATTCTGCTTGCGCAATACGTAATACGAGCTGTTGTTTGATGGGTTTTGTAATTTAACGAAAAATTTGCTGGTTTTGTAACCTTTATCTAGTAAATTAGCAGGTGGCATACCTAAAGTCTCTATGATCTTATTGACCTGATCAAATTCATTTGACCCGTTGAACAGGGCTTCGCCAGTATGCAATTCAACTAGCATACAACCTAAGGACCACATATCAATGGCTTGGTCGTAAGGGACTCCAATAAGCACCTCAAAAGACCGATAGAATCTAGATTGAATATATTGGTATATCTTATGACCGACTTGACACGATGATCCAAAATCAACTATCTTGATTGCACTTCTTCTTGAATTGCACAGTAATACGTTCTCTGGTTTTAGATCGCAATGTATTATGTCAAGGCCAGGTTCAGTTAGGAAATTAAGTGCCATAAGTATTTGATGCGCAAATTTCCTTGTCAGTTTCAACGATACACCCATATAACGAGTGTTCTTGATTAAGTCATAGAGATTGTAAGACAATAGCTCAAAAACTAGGCAAAGATGGTTACGCCAAATGAAATGGGAGATTAGCTTCACTACGTTATTGCGACCAGGGTGGTTTCTATACCGACTATCGTTCTGGTATTGTCTTATCAATTTCAATAGTTTAACTTCTATTTGCGCTTGGTCATGGAATGCTTTCCGATTCTTGATTATCTTAATTGCGACTGGGCAGTGCTCAACGTGATCATATGCACGAACAACTTGTCCGAATGAACCCTTACCAATCAATGAATAAATCTCATAGCGATTCAAAAACATTTCCCGAGGCTTGACAATATAATCGTGGTGTTCATCGTCGTAACCATCATTGAACAAGGCCTTAGAACTGTTCCAATTGATGTGATTTGTTTGATTGTTGTACTTGGATGTTCCGTTCCATGAAAGATTTTGATAAACTTTCTGCTGCCGTCTTGAATGATCGTCGATTGATGGTGTTTTCATATTGAGTGGCAGTTGAGTTGAATTCCTCTTATCAACTATATCTGCTTGAACCTTGATTGCGGATTTTTCCGTATCATTAAGTGAGAAGATTTGCGATGTGACGTGTTTCATGGATGTGAGCAAAGCTGGGGTTGTGTCAGAACTCTTAGAAATCAACTTGTCCCGCTTAAGATTGGAAAAGTACAACTCATTAATATTTTTGTAAGTTTTTAACAAATCAATGCTGAGTTTCTTCAGAGGTCTAGAGAAGATTGCCGCATGAGAACCATCATAGCTGAAAGTCGATTTTCTGGTGCGACTGATTGGGCTACTGCTTTGGTTCTTGAGTCCTGTAGAGTTTAGCGGTTTGATTTCAGAATTCTCTTGTACGTCACTCTCAATCAAAGATCTTGTTGAATTCTCTGTAATATTGGAACCCATATTTATACAGAATTGGCCTCCGTTTACCTTCGCGATCTGGTCTCTTTGTTTTGGCTTATTATGTCTGAGTTTGGAATCCATTTGAGTATATCTTACTGAGAGATCATCAACGCTTTCGTCGATTGCGGGGATATCGTTGATTGCTGTGATCAAGTGTGTTGTCAAGTTCAAGTCTGTGCTTGATGGTAATTTAAATGTCTGAGGCGAATGCTTTGAGATCACCGTTGGAACACGGTGATAAGAATCGACATGTTGTGATGTGCAACAAGATTGATTTGCCGATATCTCATCTTTGAACGCATCTCTAGCTCGCTCGCTGGTATATGGTTGTTGTTGGTTTCCGGTGGGTATGGCTCGGTCCTTTCCATCCACGTCGATAGACTTGTTGTAAATATTGTCGCTGTTTAGAAATTTCTGTGTCGCAATGATGGTCGTCATCGTTTCTGATTGATTTTCATTCAAGGCCACTGTCGGACGTTGTCGCCCCACGCCTATTGAGCGACAATCCCGACCTTCAATGAGATGATTAGATAAGTTTGTATAGTTAGATAATCTTTGATCCAAAGTATTCAGACTGTATCGTACATCAGAAATTTCATTGGATTTCCATGACGATCTTGCAGCTTGATTCGGTGAGTGCAATCTGTCATGGTTGTGCGCTGGCTCGAACAATGACAACTGCTGATAGTCCAAGCATGATCTCAATGGGTTATGGTTCGAATTTTCAATATCTGTGAGCTCAATAGCACTGTTATGATTTTGTGCACTCGGATAAGATGATAAACCTGCGTACATATTATCACCTGTCGATCTTTCTGTAATTTCTTTCGGTGTTGATTGCATAGATAGAAAGCCATCGTGACTTCTATCGTGATGATCACTAACTATCGGGCTTACCGGGCACAATGGGCCACGACCACTGAAAGATTTACTGATAGAAAATTCTTGCTTCAACTTTGAGTTACGCGGATCAGTTATTGATGGCACAACTAAATTGTCAGAGTAGTTGCTGGGCCTATGTGATGCTTTTAAATTATTCGAACGACGATGATTACTCGACGATGTTGAGCAACTGTGAGGTGTCACCTGATGGCTTGTACATAACGGAGACAAACTTGAAGAATTATTGGATATATTTCCTGAATATCTCCCATTACTATCGATAACATCTGTTACTTGGTTAAAGTTGAATGCGACCGATGATGATGATGAAACTGATTGAGATGGATTTGGATTCACTATGTATTCATAAGGCAGTAGACGAGCTGATGAGTAAGAAGATTGCGTTTCTACCGAACCATTTCGACGATTTTCAGATTTGAGATTACTTGGATCCGCTGGGTCTGAGATAGCTCTTGATGATATGTAGTATTGCTTTCGTTTATATTGGTCTAGTGGACTCATCGGAGTGGAGGTTAGAAAAGATTGGCAAAAATTATCTCGGAAGGGAGTCATTTGGGCATTTTGGTGGTGAGATCGGTTGTGAAAATATGATGTGGTGTCATCCGCTCGCTTATTCTGGTCTAAACTCCTGGATTGCATTTTGATAGTTTTTGTTCTCTATTAATGCTTAATGAGGTATAATTGTTCAAGGTTTTTCTAGTAGATATATTCTGCATAAACTTATCACATGTGTTGTCTGCTATACTACTCCGATGTCCGTTCAGTCAAGAGTAGATTTCGATGTTCATTCTATCCGTAACAATCAGATTGGTTGAGCTCGTTTGCTTGTGCATTTTTGTCTGTAGAATTGAACTGATTGACATCAGAACAAACAAGAATAAGATCGTATGTGATGATGCCGATGGTTATCACAGAATCAGCATCGCTTATGTTGAGAGATCATTTAGACAAACGAGCTAGACAAAAGAGCTCAAATGCCACTGCAATCAGTGCCACTATCAGTGCAAGATTTGATCCTGAATAGGTCGTGTCAGAGCATGAGTATGATGGAGGGTAGATTATCTCAATCAAATAGTGTATGGTAGTGTTGAAATATGAGTTTTTAGATGAGCTTGTGTTTCACTATGGCTTGATGCGGTGTCAGATATTTACTTTGGTTACGCTTATGTGACCTAACTAAGACTAGATGTTACATTGAAGCTTCTTCTCTGATAAGCCGAATAGTCTCATTGGGACCAGAAAATTAGAGATAAATATGAATAGCTAGCCTAGAGAAGGTGCCTCACTGGTTTAATGTGCTTGTTTGTTCTTGGTTGAAGTTTGTGATGGCTACATGAAAGACCATACGCTATCAGTTGTTCTTCAGTTAAGTCACAATTGAATGGCTAATGATTGAGTTCAGTCAGTGAATAACCACTAATACAATTCGGCGTGTGATACTAAAGATTTAGTTGAATGAGGTCTAGAGATTGGCAGTCAATAGTGTGGATGTGGGTTGACCTTGATTGGGCTTGTCCCAAGTGTTGAGAAACTTATTACATGTGTGCGAATGTCTTGAGTAAAATCAGTAACTTTTATGTCTATTCAACTCATCCAGATTTGTTTGTGGCCAATATTTTGAATCGAAACATAATCCAGAATGGGCAATACAAACGAAACAAAATAAGCGAACAAAGATTCCCCCACAAGTGAATTTCGTCTTCTTGAAGCCATCGGAATTCGCTTGCTGCTTGCGTGATGTTGGTCAACTCTTATTGATTGCAGAGCAAGAGCAACGGCGTCTATTTCTCTTTGCCCTCGCAGCGATTTTGCTCGTATGTGTCAGTGGCTTTGGCTCCGTGCAATGCGTTTCACCTGTCGTCCCGTCTGTGCGTTCATTCGCTTTCAGTTTGTTCGCTTGCTTGCGGCTGGCCGCGTCTGATGGCGGTCGACTTCGCGACCATCGGCATCACTGACGATTCCCGTGTGCTACACTTATCAGCGCGAGAATGGAGTCAAAGAATTTCCTTGCAACTTGCAACAATTCAGTTTCTTTCTGCTGACTAGCGCACCACGCTCTGTGGCTCTTTCAAGGCAATCCAGAAATGAAACCACTTTCGAGAAGTTCATTCATGGCAATCATAGTTTGGAATTGTATCCCATTGGGAGCAAACTCACAGACATTACAAAGCACATTCCAACATGAACTGACCAGTAGGGGACCATTCTGATGCTCTGTGTGTTAGTGCAACGATCCCTCGCGAACAATTTCCGCAAATTTCACATTGCAAAGATGATCAAAGTTTGTGCATTCCAAAGAAGACCCGCCTTCTTTAAGCAGTCGTGGGCGTGTCCAGAGTTTTGAATGCGGCAGACTTTCTGTCGACTGCGATTGAGGCGCAGTCTTTTCGTGCGTCATGATTTTTACAGGTTGTGCACAACAACAAAACCACGTGGATCGGCAATGCACGATAAAATGTGCCCGCGTTCATAATCTAATCACGTTCTCCTAGAAATCTCCATCCATTTCATCATTTCCATTATCACACATTAGATTTATAACAAACAATTGCCGGCACTAAGAAAAGATGGCAAAGTCACTCAGATCCAAGAGAAGGAGGAAGATGCGCGCTGAAAAGAGAGTAGTCAATGCCAAAAAGGAACTTGTTAAGCTCCGTGAGGTTGCGGCAAAACTACATGGTGTTAAAGATGCGACTGGAGCAATCACGAAAGAATCATTAGAATCGGCAATTCCAGATGTACATGTTCACACTGAGTGTCCCATGCAAATTGATGGCCAAGATGGAACACACTCAAGCAAGAAAGAAAAGGTTAAGATTGACCCTCGCTGGATGAACCAAAGGAAGATCAAAGCAATCAAGAGCAAAATCAAGAAGCACAATAAGAAGAAGTCACGCCGTGGCGGATCTGCCGGACTAAGCTCTAGAAAAACTAAGAAAAACAAGAAATAAATTAATGAATCAGCACCACTTTTATTGTGAGACATCAACTGCTCTCATCGTCGTCCATTGAGACTTCAGCCTCACTGTCATCTTCGCCCACTTCTGATGACTCGAAGTCGGATTCTTCATCTTGGTTTGATGCTTCGTCTTCCTTATCTCCTACCTGGCCATCATCATGATCTGATGCATCGCTATGAGCTGTTTCGTCATCTTTAGCCGGTTTTCGCTTTCTATTCTTTTTCGCCTCATCAGCTTTTGAAGGCACATAAATATCATTGCAGACAAACTTGGCGATGAAGAAACCGTTCGTAAGCCAGTCTGCATTCGATCTCAGACACTTTGCACCAAAATCATAATTTGAATCACCTCTCTCGGGCCAATATGGGAGAACGTCAACGATTTCCCACTTGTCGCTCACACCAGACTCCTTCATGGCCATTTCTACAACCTGCTCATTCTCTTCTATCGAATTCGAACAGGTGCAGTAAACAATAGTTTTTGATACACGTGCTTGTAATGCATGCTTTAGCAACGATATTTGGAATGCCTGCAATTTTTTCAGTCTGCCTATCTCCTTGTCCGATTTCTTATAGTCTACACGACTTTTAATGCCGGATCCAGAGCAACTCGGGTCTATAAGGATGGAATCAAATGTCTCGATTTCAGCTGTCTTGTGCAATCGTCTTAGTTTAACTTTCGAGAAATCTTGCAGTTCTGTTCGAACGCATGTCGCTCCTTGTAGTTTGAGGAATCTGATCGCATCAACTAGTCGTTTTTTGTTAATATCGTAAGCCAGTATCTTGCCTTTGTTCTTCATCTTGGCAGCAATGAGTGATGTCTTGCAACCAGGTGCAAAACAGGCATCAATAATCTTTTGAGATGGTTGCGGATCAAGAGCTTCAACAGCCAAGTAACTAGCTTTATCTTGTAATGTAACTTTGTTCTTGCGGATGAGGTCCAATCTCTTTATTTTGTCTGCAACATCAGGTTTGACAATAACCAGATCATCTGGAAAATGAAAATCAATCATAAATTTGTCGTCTTCAAGAGTTTTGAATTTGTTGATAAATTTTTTGAATTTAATTTTCTCTTTAGCATATTCCACTTGAGTGATACCTAGTGTTTTCAATTGCGACATCACATGACTCATGTCTCCTTTGAGATGATTTACTCTGAGATACTTTGCGATAGATTGGCCGTTGTCATCAGTTGAAAATTCTTTCTTCAAATCGGCTTGCTCTTTAACTATAGAATCTTTCTTGTGAATAATTGCAGCAGCAACTGGATTTTGTTGGATAGACTTGAGACCTTTGCCGAATAAAAGATCACCAACCAAAATCTCGAGCATGAAAGGATTAGGTTCATTGATTTCGTTGGCTATCTTCAAATTGTGTATGATCTTTTTGATGATCTTTATGTTTTTGGCGGTGTTCATAACGAGGGCAAATATCAGCTTGTAGTTGTAACTCTTGTATTTCCCAACCACAATAGAACCGGCAGAACCGCCTCTTTCACTCATGATCTTGAGTGCCTCGGCTGCAAACTTGAAAGTATTCGGCATCTGAGTGGGGTCACGTGCTGTGCCTTCGTTTCCAGAGCCTTTAACAATCTCTATCACCTGACGCCTGTGCTGCTTCTTTTTGAAACCCATTATCCAGAAATATAACAAAAATCCAACAAGTAGAAGTAAAATTGATATGAATTGTTAAATTTAACCTAGTGATTCAAACACTATAGTCCAAAGCGAGTAGCAAGTGGACAACGTGGTTTCATCGTGTTGCGGACCAGTCAGGTTTAAATCTAGGGTAATTTCAAGAAAGTTGGTGGAAAGTGTTGCGAAATGTTGGCATTTTGCCTCTTTTTGGGTGAAAAAAAACTGATCTTAGGGTTGATTCTTCTGGAAAAGCGATGGAACAACATGAACCTCACGTGCGAGATGAGGACGCCATCTAAAGTTTGAAATTAACGCATTCTAGGTCCAGTCTTGTAAGTGCCGTCTGGTTATCTTAATGTGCACTAATTGGAGAAAGTTCGAAACTAGCATAAGCTGCTGTGAAAAACTATGGTTCTGGCGCCAAGACAAAGAATCGATTTTGTAGCTCAATTAGGGTATCAATATCAGATCTGAAAAGTACGTCTGCAATATCCTTGAGTAACTAGATTTTATACCCACATTCACAGATTCCTCAATGTGGAGGAATACTAATTTGATTTGTCATGTTCGAACGTAATTAATTTGTGTGAGATTCGAAATCTTTTGATAAATTTGATTCCGGCAGGCTTCAATCACTTTGATCAAACATCAGTGGCGATACAACCAACTTATTGTCTTAGTGATGATAGACAATTGTGTGATGTTTAATCGAAACAGGTGTTCCGATGATGAATGCTCCTGTCATCCATATAGCCGAGCAAGTTGACTTCAATTCGAACAATTCGCAAAAGCTAACCCTGAGATGAATTTCTTTAGAGGCCATCTCGAATCCTCCGATTTGCAATAATTCGATCTAACATGTTGCAGATAAGATCGCTGTCACCTACAAGCAAACGATCCATGAGCTGAGGGGACGTGTACTTGGCTTATCGACAACATGCTTAACTTTCATGGCCATGTTGCGGGTCACAAAAGAAATGGTGGCCTAGTTTTTAGCGGAATATCCACAAAAGATATTGATTGCTAGATTATTTTGTTGCCTAAGACAAACTTTTGTCTGGTCAAAAGTGCTGTTCTCATTCACTATTGTACCAGCTGTTTTACCAGCTTGTTAGGCACTCAAATTGTGCAGGATGTCCGAGTGCGGAAGTCGCACCGAGTTTTATAATTATATATATAGTTCCATCACATCGTTGATTTCAATCCGACGACTGATATGTGGCCAACTGTATTGTATTCTTTTTCCGGTCTTTACAGACTCAAGTAGGAAGGGTTGCTGACCCATAACCTGTCATGTGGTCAGATAGTTCAGTTTTAAGCATCAGTGGCATGATCTGACAATCTCCAGGTTATTCGAGGACTTCGAACTTGTCGGTTTGAAGTTCTTATCGAGCTCGACAGTCCTGTTAATCAACCTGATAGTCTCTGAGCCAATTGAGAAGGATGGATGTTGGACCGCCAGCGACAAGAGACTCGAGCGATTGACCCCACTGGGACCGGGCGCTGCAGTAGATTTTTGTGTGTTTACGAAATGTTATATGCGGTTTGAGGACGCGCAGCAATTCTCACACACTGTGAGGAGGGATGGTCCTCTTCATCCTCTTCAGCATCACTTTCGATACATCACCTCACAACAGGACAGAAACAAATACAATTCTAGCAAACTATGGATCACATTATTAGGATAGAAAAAATCAATCGCAACTTTTTTCAATAGTTAGATTTTATACCCGTATGCACAAATTCTCCAATGTGATGGAATGGTAATCTAATCTGTCATATTCGGGCATTATCGATTGAACCACCAAGTTCGGTGCTGTTCTCTCATAATTGAATAGAGCAACTTGTATCTTATATTCTCTTATAGTAACTCATAGGACACCTATTAGATCATCATGTTCAATCCACAAAAGTATTCTTTCTCATTTAGACTTATTCATAACTATCTAAACCATCAAGATTAAATTATTCTTTGAAAATATATTATAATTAGTAACATCAACATTTGGTCCCATCCAAAATGATGCGACACGAGATAACCCATCGGTTCCATTCCACCTTCAAAGTTTCATTTAGTTGTCATCTCTGTGATAGACCCATGTTCTACGGTGTTAAATGTAAAGATTGCAAATATTTATGCCATAAGAATTGTGCCGCCAGGGCGCCTCCCTCATGTGGGTTACCTGAAGCTTTTGTTGATATGTTTGCCCAGACAATCATTACAACAAACAACAAGGGCGCTCTGGGCGTTGGTGACCCCGACGATGATAACAGCTGGGGAACCAGACAAAATTCAGTCACAGCTCAGGAATGGGAGATACCATTTGAGGAGCTCAATATTGTTGATGAAATTGGTAGTGGAAAATTTGGTAGTGATCAGGTATTGAGAGGTTATTGGCATGGTGATGTTGCCGTAAAAAGACTTCATTTACCAGAAGATATTCTCCAAAATGAAAAGGCTCTTGAGTCGGTGAAAGAGATGTTCAAAGAGGAGGTCGCAAATTTTCGTAACACCCGACATGATAATCTTGAGATTTTCATGGGTGCTTGCGTCGAGCCAACCCAATTAGCAATTGTAACAACATATTGCAATGGTGATACTTTATATAAACATATACATGTAGAAAAGGTCAAATTTAATTTGAACAAGATGATCTATATCGCACAACAAATCTGCCTAGGAATGGGATATTTACATTCAAGGAATATTGTTCACAAGGATTTAAATACAAAAAATGTATTCTTCGATAAACAATCAGAACAGATTGTTATTGCCGATTTCGGATTGTTCGCTCTAAAACAACTGTGCCGAGCCGAACGCAAAGGCTTATGGTTGCCAATACCAAAAAATTGGCTATCTTACTTAGCGCCAGAATTGATGCGAAAGTTAAATCCCCACTACGGACCTGAGTGTAATAATATAAATTTCACATTCTCAAGTGATGTGTATGCATTTGGCACCATATGGTATGAATTATTGACAGGAGATATGCCTTACAAAAATCCCTCGCCTGAAATTACAATCTGGCAGGTTGGACGAGGTCTCAAACAGCCTCTCATTAATCTACAAGCGCCAAGGGAGATTAAGAATATTTTGCTCATGTGTTGGTCCGCCGAGCGACCAAAGTTTCCCGAAATCCACAATTCATTAGAATCACTACCACGTAAACGAGTCCAACGATCCTCATCTTTCCAATTGGACAAGTCAAGAACTATTTTCAGATAGTTGTGTCAGAGATGGAAACAAGATTGAGCATAAGATCTCAAATCATGAAATGCTGATAATTGAATCCCGTCATTGATTTGCGAATACATTTGTGTGATTTATATTTCACCGTGACATTAAAATTGAAGTTCCCAATGAATTCGAGGAGAATTTTGATACTCCTGATGTTATGTGAGATGTACAAAATTTATTTATAGCGATTAGAAGGGTTCACATCATGTTCAAAGTCGAAATCAAACGGATTTACAGTCAATAGGTGCAGACTTAAAAACTAGCCCTCGGCCTTAACAACTTCTAGTTGGGATGGCGTGTCGCCGGCTGTTTGAGCGTTGGTCTCGGCGTTTGCCTCGTCGCCAGCTGGCTGTTTCGATTTCTTATATTTTTGAGTTGTTCTGATAACGTTCTTTTCAATCAAACTGTAACAAGTGTCGATAATGGTCTTCTCAACATCTGTTGGAGTAATTTTAAGGTCTTCAACCATTCTCTTGTTATCAAGTTTGAACTCTTTGCCCAATCTGGGCACCAGAAGTGCAGTGGTTTTGTCCATAAAACTGCCTAACCAAACGAGAGTGTTTGGTACAACGGTGGTTGGAACAAAGTAGCCCAGCGGCTTGAACTCTTTTTGCACAACTCTAGCAATATCTCTCATCCATTTTGACTCACTGAATATCAGATATCTCTTTCCAACGTGTTCTGGACTCTCGAGAGCTTTAACATGAGCCAGGGCAACATCACGAACGTCACAAATGGCCATGTTGAATTTCGGCACAACAGGTGCAGATCTGTCAAGTAGGCGCTTGATGCCGAGCACGGATGATGACACTGTGTCAGTTAAAAGTGGTCCAAGTACATAGCAGGGATTGATAACGGAAAGCTCGAGTTTCTTCTTGCCATCCTCCTGAGGTAGCTCCTCGATGAATTTGTGCGCCGCCTTCTCGGCTAGAATCTTGCTCTGACTGTAGGCCTCCACTTTCTCTGGATCTACCCAATCGTCTTCGTTGTATACCTTTTCTGGATCATGTTTTCCATCAAGAGTCTTGACATCGTGAATGGCAGCCAGGGAGCTTGTGAGCACAACGCGTTTGACATTGCCATCAGCCGATGCGGCTCTGAGAACTGCCAGCGTACCATCGACAGCTGGTTTGATGAGGACATTCGGATCACTGGGCACCAAGAGAGGAAACGGCGAGGCTACATGGCAAATGTATTGACAGCCAGCAACAGCTGCCGGCCAATCATCTTCCTTGAGCAAATCGGCTTCAACAAATTCAAACTCGGGCAAATTGTCTGGTAGGCCATCGGTTATTTGTTGGCGCAATTTGTTCATCTTCTCCTCATCGGAGGCGTTTCTGACAGTTCCCCGAACTTTGTAGCCATGTTCCAAGAGTTGTCTCGCGACATGGGCGCCCACATAGCCGGTCACACCTGTTACCAAAACTTTAGCGTTCTTGTGTTCAATCTGAGTCATGATGAGTATGGTTTATATGGATTGTGTGTTTGAGTTTCACTGGTTTAGATTATGAATCTAAATTAATACTGTCGAGTGACAAGAGTTGATGTTGCTTAAAGACGAAGCCCGCAGATGTAATTGTGTGGGTGTGTGTGTGTGTAAGTAGTTCTTGTGGATTAGTGTTTTCGGTGTGTCAAATGGATTGCTTCGTTAAATGCTGTCTTGTAATGAGTGTTAAAATAGAATTACGTGCCTCTCTCTCTCTAAAACGACAAAATGGTAGTGATGTCACAGTGTGAGCTTTGTGTGGACCCAAATAAACTGGCAATTCGGAGAGTTCTTATATATGCGCTGTTGGTGATCTATGTGATCGGGCGTAATGAAGTTTCGATGATGATGATGATGATTATGATTATGGCGAAAAGTGTCGTTGCTGCGGATGACGATAACGACGAGGTTGATGATGATGGTGATTGCAGTGCATTTCGATTGTCGATTGTGTCAGTCGCACGAAGCAAGTCGAGTAAACGAACGAGAACGGCCAACTTGAGCAACGAGCGAGCGAGCGAGCAAGCGAGCCGAAGAAACTTTAAAAGACTTGCGCTCGCTGCTTTTGGCTCGCGCCGCCTGCCTGCCGCCGCCCTGCGCGCACGGCTCTTCGACGACGCTGATCACACTCTCGTTGGTCAGCCGGTCGCGCCAGTCTGTTGCAACTTGCAAGCAAATTTGGCTATGCAAGCGAGCCGCGCAAGCGGCCTGAATGTGTGCGCTCGAATCCGAAGCACCGAAGGCAAGTTTGTGCGGGCGTGTGCGACGCACATTTTGCGAGTGCGCCGATCCGGCCCGCTCAACCTCGTTCCCGCCGGGCACAGCCCAAGCGCAGACAAGCCGCAGCCATATGCGTTCGTCTGTCGCGCCGGACGACGGCGACGACGACAGGCAAAGAAGGCGAAATGCACACGCACCAATCGGCGGATAGCAAGTTTCTTGGGCGCAAAGACGACGGCGCGCTCCCTCATCTCGCCTTCATTTGATCGTCGCGTCGTCGCACGGCGACGGCATTTGAGAGCTGGCAGTTGTTGTTGTTGTTGTTGCCGTATTGTGGTTGGCGCGAGAAGGGAGGGGGCAGGCAAACTGTCTGGCGCAAGCGAGACAGCACAAAAGGGCCTCGCCCGCCGGCAAGACTAATGACTCCCCGATTTCGACAAGACGGAGACGATAAGCGCGATACAGGAGCGGAAAGAAGGGAGGGGGAGGACTCGTTTGGCTGTCGTCGTGTTGTTGCGGCGTTGCTGAGCGAGTTTGCGGCCGAGGTGCACGGGTCGCTACCGCCGCCGACTTCTTCGGGGTCGCTTCGGGACCAGACGACACAACAGCCAAGTGTCCCTGTCACGAACGAGGCTCGGCACACAGACACTCCTTGCGGTGATCGACCGATCTGCCGCCGGCGGGCGCTTTAATTTGTGCCTGCTCACTCCCACGAATGGCGAGTGTGAATGTGACGGTTGTAAGGGTCGCGTGTGAAGTGTTGCCGCCACCCACAAACAACTCACTCTTTAGGGGGAGTGCTCTTGCTTGTAAAGCGAGCTCGTCGCTGTCGACATCTGTCGATCACAACACGAGAACAACAAAAGATTGAAAGAGAGAGCTTGTATTCAGCCAGCGTTGACACCACCCACACACACACACACACACAATCAACAAGTGGCGCTGGTGAACCCTACCAACTGTCAAGACAATGCCATCAGCGCCAAAAGAACCAACTGGCGCTCCAACAACACCAGAAGTCTCGCATGGGCCATCGCCTCCAAGTGAACCAGTTAGCATTAGAGATGTGTATCAGAGATTGAGTCTTGTCAGCGAAAGGATTGTTCAAGTCGTATTGCCTGTAACCATTTGTGCCCTGTATTGTTGTATGCTAATTAGAATGCTCACTATGAATTTGTCGCCCACCCAAGCGAATCTGTTGGATTCAACGTGGCGACAGTTGGGCATACAAGTTACAGGCGATGTTGTTGTTGCCGACTCGACCATTTCAACAAATGTCGCCAGTTATATTATAGTTGTCGCAATATTTTGTATTCTAATTGTCTTGGTCACATTATTGATATTGTTCATATTCTACATGGAATGGCAACAATGTTTAATTTATTACTTTTACCTGCCATCAGTGGTCATACTTGCACTAGTGACACCAGCTTTCTTAAGAACAATCTTGCATTCGTTCAACTTGTTCGCAATTGACATTTTCACCATAATATTGTTGACTTGGAATTTCACATCGCTTGGCATGATGTCAATATTTGCCCTATACGCTCCAACTCCCCTTTGTCTGCAACAATCTTATCTAATTCACAACTCTGCCATGATATCCGTATTGATCATTCACGCTTTGCCCGGTTGGGCCCCTTGGCTATTGTTGGCCTTTCTTGTTTTGTGGGATCTATTCGCCGTGCTTGCTCCCTATGGGCCTTTGAATTTAATTCTAGATATGGCCGACAAGGGCGGCATCGTGGAAATGCCCGGTTTGATATATTCAACCGATACATTACCCGTGATTGAC